>CM077816.1:5430000-5632500 GCA_039764185.1 Tamarix austromongolica | reverse complement strand
CTATGATATATATCCTTACCAACAATGATACCTGGCTCTATGCACGTAAATCCTATACCTCCTCTAAGATCATAGGAAGATCACTTATGAACACAAGATAAAATATGATTAGGATTGAAGATTAACAATTGAGGGGGAAGTTAAGGTAGAGGAGGGGTAAAGATGGAATTAAATGGAGTCAAATGAAATTTTAAATTGTATGGAAGTGTAGAAGAATGTGTAGTGGAGCTATGGTTAAATTTTGGTGGTGTTTGGACAAGTTTTGGGGTAAAAATAGGGGTACATAGCCAAAAAATGAAGTTGCATGGCTATGTAGCAACAGAGCACAATAGGTCAAGAGGAGAAAAGATGCACGGTCAGACGGTGAAAAAGTTACATGGTTGTGCAGCACTAGGCCAAGAGGAAAAAAAGATGCATAGCCAGGTGGTACAAGAGCTGTATAATAAGAAATTCAAGTGTTGCATGACCATTCAGCAGGTGGTGCATAGGTTATGCACTCTGCAACATTTTAATGAACAAGGTGAAGAAGAAGGGAAAAGAGGTGGTGGTCAGCAGTGATGGCCGACGACAATAAGAGGGAAGGTTGGGATGACCTTGGTGGTCAGTATACCGGCCAAATGGCTACGAGTGGTGGTTGAGATGGTGCATAGTAGTGGATTGGGTGGTGCGAATGCTGAAATAGGGTAGCTACAGGGAGGAGAAGAAGGGAGAAGAAGGAAGAAGAGAAGAAGGTTGGGGAGGTGATGGATGATAATAAAATAGATGGATGGAGGTGTATATATACTAGTATGGTGGCGTGCCAAGGAGGAGAATGGCAGAGGAGGTGACGACAGTGATGATGATAATCGGCAGAGAAGGAGAAAAGAAAAAGGATAGGGGTGATGTTGATGGTTGAAATTGATTAAGATCAGGCAGAGGCACGAGGGGTGATGATGATGATGGCACACAAAGGAGATGTGTATGGGAGAGGAAAGCAGGGATTGTGATGGTGATGACTAGGGCTGTAAACGAGCCGAGCCGAATACCCCCAGGTTTGGGTTCGGCTCATTTAACTAAACGAGCCTAAAATGTTGTTTGGGCTCGGCTCGTTTAACTAAACGAACGAGCCGAACCGAGCTTTTAACGAGCCGAACCGAGTCGAGCTCACGAGCCAAAGCCAAAAAATAAACCGAGCCGAGCTTTTTCCTATTTGAGCTCGGCTCGTTTAATAAACTAGCTGAGCCCGAGCCTCATTTTGAGGCTCGTTTAATTAAACGAACGAGCCGAACCGAGCTTTTAACGAGCCGAGCCGAGCCGAATACCGAACTGGCTCAGCTCATTTACAGCCCTAGTGATGACGGGCGAAATAGAGCTATAGTAGGAAGAAGAAGAGAGAAGAAGGTAGAAGAAGAGTGGTAGGGGAAGTGATGGTGGTGCATGGGGTGTGTAGGGGAAGAGAAGAAGAAGAAGAAGATAGGCATGAAGGATGGTGGGGATGATGGTGTCATGGTGTATGTGGGAGGCAGGGTGATGGGGTGGGGTAAAGGAGCTAAACTCCTTCACACCATAAGGAAAAAATGGCATAGGAGAATAAGAAAAAAAGAAAAGAAACAAAAAAGGAAGAAAAAGGGAAGAAAGGAAGAAAAGAAAAGGAGAAAGAAAATGAAAAAGAGAAGGGTTAGGGGATTAGGATTAGATTAGGTGATTTTGGATTAGCCAAGAGTAATTATGATTAGTGGAAATTTTAGTGATTTTTTATTTTGGTTTATGAGTTATAGTTTATTCAAGTCAAGGTTTTGGTTTCGATTAGAGTTTTGGGATTACGAAATTTGGTTAATGTTAAAAATAGGATTTATTGAGATTAAAATTAAATTAGGGCATTAATAACATGGGATTAGGCTAAGAAAATTTTTGGGGTATTACAGGAATCTTCTAGCTACTTAGAAGCACACCTGGGGTCAAAACAATCGATCTCAAAACTAGGCAGAGGAGAGAGGAGGAAGAAGACAAGTAGATGAAGTCATATCTCTCCCTCATGTGTCTCAATCAACCTCTAGAACAAATTGAGGAAATATTTTGGGTTAAATGCATCATGAAAATAGTTAGAAATCTTCTAGGGACAATCGGTATAAGTTGGTAAGGTTCAATTTTAATGTAAGGGATTTTTCAGAAAATCAAGCTTCAAAAAATATGTCCAATTTGACATACTAGTCAATTGGTTTGGGTATACCAGTCGATTGTTCCTCCCCCAGTCAATCAATTTTTCCGAACCAATTGATTGGTTTGGTCAAGGAACTTAATTTGGCTAAAACGACAAACCATTCGTTCATTTCATAGAACTAGTCGATGGATTTGCCTGTAAAACTCATTAAACCTCATTTCCAATATGATTTCAAATAAATTTTCATTCCAAATCAAATTATAATATTGAATTAAAATAAAGGACCCAAATTTTGTCAAAATTCCTCATCCATCCATTACACAAAAGTGTGGGATATTATAGCTTTAATGTAATAAAATAATATATCTTTTTTCATCAAGACAGAAAAATATAACTATCTTTGTTTGATAATATTTTAATCATTTAATTATTAATTTAAAATTCATAATTACTTTATATCTTTTGATTTATTTAATCATCGGCTCAAATCGTGTTTATTTATATGGCCATAGTAAGGGAAATATCTTTATTATGAAATCTTAAAAATAAAATGGGCATATTCTAAGGTCCTCTTTAACTATGTTGTTTGGATTAAAAAAATATCTATCCCAAAAAATAAAATATGTTAACAAAATTTTTTAAAGTATTAGATTTGTATTATACAAAGAGCTGTACTTAAAATGGAGTTCGACAAAATTTATAATAAATAGATTTGTTTACTTGATTGTAATTATAATAAAAGAATTTGTAATATCATGTTGACACTATTCGTAAAGCCTAAAATCTTAATAGGGATATCAAAGTTATCGCTCTCAAATTCATTACGTTATGACCTCCACTAATGACACAACTTTTTACCTTTGTTCATATCTCTTTATAAAAGATAATTATATATGATAATAATTTATTTTAAAAAAATAAATTGATTTTACAAGTAACTTCAAACATTTTCTTAATAACAAATATGATATATAGCATTATCACTCAACTCCCCATAAAAGAAATATCAATTACTCCATGTTTATTACAATAATTTATTTCTATGTAAGACATATAATGAAGATCACCATTAAATCTTCCAAATTCTTGATATATATCCCTAACCACATTTTAAATAAATGAAGCACGTGATATGACACTTTATGAGAACATGTAGGTTGGCTATCATGTTTGAACCTCAGAATCTAGTATCTATCTCCTTTGTAAGTTGCTAAATAACAATGCGTGTCTACATAATATAAACATAAATTTTTGTAAACACCCCTATTTTTTCTGCTATCGAAAATTTTTATTTAAAATATTGTGAAAGTTGAAAACACATCTAAAAAAATGGAGTATTACCGTCGTACTTGATATAGGATAGACAATTGCCACTCACCCCACATCAAATACAAGGTTAAACCAACCAATACATTTAAAAATAGCAGTGTGCATATATAGATTACATAAACACTTTGAAAGATTGTTTACATTGAAGTAAATTAATGGTTCCCGACCAAATCATTACAAAATATATGTAGATAAAAGTACGAGGCTACATTAAAACAAACTCAAGGTATGACAGCAAAATCAAAACTAAGGTCCCTTACGAACCCCATAGGATCCTTAGATGTCTATGCTATTAAGCCCTAAATCTAAGTTGAAGTAGGTCCTTTACTATCCATATCCAAAATTCTACACATGGTCCTCTTCTTGTAGGAATAAGCAGATGGCCAAGCAAATAAGAATATTAGTATGCTACGTATTGAGTAAGCTAAGTTGTTCCCTCAATGGAAACACAAGTATATAGATTCTATTGTACATGGATATAATATCTAGTAAGCGTCATGTTGATGTCATATTTGCACAAGTAGGAATACATTAGGACATGCTATCATGTATAACTCAAACAATGTAGAATATGGTTTCACATTATAATCACGCAAGTACTCATACATGAAATAACAGATTACTTAGTCCTTCATATTATTTCATTTCCTTATTCATTTGTGATACAGGTCAATCATCTAGCCAATTAGTCATTTAAACCATTAACTAATTATACAAAATAGCCTTATCCTTTTTCTCATCCATCCATTTCCTATATTTATCCAAATATTCATATTCACTTATTCATTATCCAGGACTTTATCATCCAATTACCTATCATCCATATTTTATTATCATCGAGCGATGGATTGTGCACCACCCCATAATCTCACATACCATGGAAGCCTATCCAAATAGGGACATAAACTCCAAGCTGACACCAATCACTAAAATGGACATAACTCCAGGCCAAAGCCAACCACATAGGATGCTAGATCCTTTTGCATCAATGACCCCAGTACATCATTAGTGTTTAGAGTAGGTAAGACACCAGAACCTCTCAGGATCCCATTTGAAGACACAAATAAACACCCAAAGGAAGACTAATCCCTGACAAATAATCAAGGATCGGGCAACTCAGACCCTTACACAACTCAATTATCTTTCACTTTATGTAATTAGTATATTATTCATAAGGATAAGTGATCACATAAGGCCATACAAAAGCAAGTAAAATATTTTCTAGGCTTATTCCATATCAATCTTTTTCTTTCCATCTTCCTAACTAGAGGTGGCAAACGGGTCATTTGGGTTGGGTTAGGGTCGGGTTGATATGGGTCGGGTCCAATTTTATTTACTATACAAATACACAAACAATTCGGGTTCGGGTCTAATTGGGTTCGGGTGTGTTTCGGGTTATGTTACTTTGGGCTGGGTTTGAGTTTGATTTGGGTTAATTGATGGGTCAGGTGTGATTTGGTTCAGATCGATGCTAGGTTCTTCGAATTTATTGGGTTCGGGTCTATTTCGGGTTTGACTCGGGTCTATAGAATTCGAATTAGGTTTGGGTTCGGGTCACGTTATGGGTCAGATGTGAATTAGATCAACTAAGTGTCAGATCTATCGAGTTTTTCGAATTCGGGTCTATTTCGGGTCTATAGATTTTGGGTCAAATCAAAAAACTTAAATTAAGTATTATTTATATCAGTATGAATCATGATCGAGAACGAGTTTGAACATAAAAATTGAAACTTGTATGAAATAAAATAAAATAAAATTATTTTTAATTTTTACAAAATTAACTTTAAGTATTTTAAGGATACTAATAAAATCTTTGAACACACCACCGTCACAATTTAAAAAAGAGAGTTTTTTCCTAGCCATAATAGTACGACCTTATCTTATTACTATTAGTTTGGTTTTATCTTCTTTTGCTATGGTTTTTTAATTTCTCAGTGTGACATTGTCACTATTTTTCATTTTTAATAATAATTTTTAATATATAATAAATAAATATGTGATAAATGAAAATCACAATCATCAATAACTTTGTGAAAAATGAAATATCAAAGTTGTCTTATGATTATAAACCCTACCCCACTTCCAATGAATTTGTCTCAATGCCTAACTTAATAAAACAGTACTCCATCATAGCACACTAAATTCTATATTGTATGTCTGATGTCTTAAGACAATTATCTATATTATAAATATGTCGATAGATATTTATAATGGTCACAACATAGCTAATAAGTGACAATATATCGCCTTTTACACCTTAAATTACAATTATAATTTTCATGATTTCCTACATTACTTTTCCTGCATTGTTCATGTTCAATTTGCATCAACATGCATATCATCCAATTCCTTCGTTCTTATAATTGCTAACATGGTGGACCATGCACTTCCTTTGTTAATTATTTCATTTCTTGATATTATGGCATAATATTCTAGAAGCAACTGCATAGTATCCTCAATAATATTCTTTAGTTACTGAATCAGTGTAGAGTCATTTGATCTCCTCCTATTTCAATTCCTTCAAATAACCCATATAAGTGTACACATCATTTCTAATGTCTCGTCATCTAAGTGTTAGATTATGAAATAGACTCAATCAAATTCATTGTCTTTTTATAGTATAGAACTTCAATATGGATTATCATCATCCAAATAAAACACTTGGGTAATTGCGCAATCATTAATCTCATGCACCAAAGTCTAAGTTACTTGTTCACATACCTCATATATTGGTCCATTCGTACCTTTCTCAACCAACCCGTTTTAAGTTAATAGCTACTCCTTACAAGCCTTTGATTCTTTGAAGTATTAATCTTAATCTGATATTCTTAGTGAGGATTATGAGGTGCTATATTTGTTGTCATTGCAAACTTGATGATGATGACTCATCCTTGACTCCCTTTAGATCTTTTAGCTCAATATCATGCCTAGCTAATATTATCCCTAGTTGGTTGTAAAGTTAATAAAGCTTTAAAATATCCAATAATTTTATAGGTTGTAAAATAGGTCATAATAAATTTGTATTCTTTTGCTATGAGCCATGATCCAACAATTTCATGATATATCTCATGTGCATTGCATTTCAATAGTTATAAACTCATTTTCTAATCTTAACTATTTGGATGAAGTAAAAAATACCTTTTATTATGGCTTACTCATGCATTGCATCCTCCTATACCTGTATATCTAACTCATCTCTAACACATTACACACAGTTTCTAGTAATGTATTGTCATAGATTCTATGATATGCTAAGATACTATTATATTAGGGAAATTCAATCTATAATATGAAAATATTAAATATTCATATATGAAAGAAACTAATATCAAAATAAATACTAGAAATATAATTTATTTAATGAGTTAACTCAATTTTAGTTGGTTGCAATTATTATAAATATCTCACTTGTCATTAATTTAATTATAAAACAAAACTTACCGTCGAAGATGCACATTTTTAAGTAAATTTATAAAATTATAACTTAGTTACCATTTTATATTAGTAATTAACTTATTATACGGTAATTCTATAAAAAAATTGACAAATTATCTTCTAAGTTTCAATAAATCTTGATTTTTAAGCTCCAACATCATTAACCATCCAATAAATCAATAAAAAAAAAGTTCAGAGCACACATGCAAAAGATAAGGTAAACATCCAATGAATTATTCTTAATGATCTACCAATTTTACAAATAAACAAGTTTTAGCAAAAATAATATATTTAATTAATTGAGTACAAAATAATGAGTTCAATATTTATGAATTGAAATTTCACTAAAATGAGAGCATATTTAAAAAAATGAATAAATATTGCTTTAGTTAAAATAAATTAAAGAATGATATAATTTACATATGAGGTGGACTACTAGTCTATTGATAATTTGATATTATGAATTAAGGAGTAAAAAAGCATATTACAAATGCTAAAGCTATAATTAACGTAAAATTTTAAAATGAGTACAAATATATATACTATCACAAAATATTACTAACATACAAACTAAAAAATATTATCAAAGGGAATTAGTATTATAAAGTATAAAGATGCAAATGTTAAACATGTTGTGAATAAATTACATATATAATTTAGTCTCAAACTTTAATTAGGGTTAGAAATACAAATAACTTTTATCTTTAAATTAAATGATAATAATAATTAATAATAACATTATATATATTATTATTACATTTAAATACTATGAGAAAATAAACTCAAAATCTTACAATGATTAAATTTTATTTAAAATTCTCATTTTTTACTCACTTTATTTTTTATACATTAAATACTAAATATTTTTTTAACACTTTGTCCCCTATTAAATGTTTCACTTACTTCTTATTTTTCTAAGCCCCTTAATTTTATATAAACTATAATAAGCTATTAGTTCAAATATTTCTAATTTTCTAGTAACTTTGTATTTTTTTTTTAATATTTCACCTAAATCTTATTTTCCCCCCAATATCTATATTTCATTTTCCCTCCAAATCTAACATATTAGATATCACTCATCAAAATATCTCCCACGTATATAGCTACAGCTACACTACTACTACTACTCACTACTATACTAGTTTACTATTAGTCTACTCTATTACCCAGTTAGTCAGTTAAGGCCTTAAGGCTCACAAGTCACACTGCCTCACCTCACACTATAGCCGCACACTCGCACTCACACTGTCACACACTCACACAGGACACAGACACTGCTTCGTCAATCGTCACTGGTCACTCATCACTGTCGTAGTGCCGCATTTGGTTTTGGTGTGAATCATGTGATTCAAACCAAACGGGCAGAAATAGAGAAACCTATCTTCTAGAGTCCCAGACTTCCACGACCAGTCAACCACAACCAGACCAGTCACCACTTCCATTGGTCTGCACTCAGTACCTCCCTAGGTCCCTCCTTCGGCTTCGACTCTCTGATGTTGTGCTGCATCTTATTCCAGAGTCTAGAATTCCATCCAACTCCCTGCTTGGCCGCTCCCAACTCCTCTATTTTGACTTTTTCCATTTCGTTCCATACTTCCATAGTTCCGTTCCATCTCCTCCAGTCCTCTTATTTTGACCATTTCCATTTCGTTCCATACTTCCATTCCATCTCATCTTATTTCGACATTTTCCATCTACTCTTGTTTCGATTTTCTTCCATTCCATTCCATCTCCTCCTTTCCTCTATTACGTTTTCAATCACCATTACTGTAGTGGTCGGAGGTGAGGTTACTTAGCTGTATAGTTCTTCATTGTTTGGCAATTCTTTGTTGTAGAAATCAATCAAAATACCTATTGGGTTTATTATTTCTCCAACTCATCATGATGTTGATTTAGTGTTACTGTATTAGTGGTGATTTTGATTTTTGAATCCTAGCTGATGATGAAATTTTTCTGTCTATTATTATTAACGTTATCTCATGCATTTTGTTTGTCTACCTGTACTATTAGACAGGTCTTCAGTGGGTATTGGTTTTCGAAGTTGGAACTCCTCTCTCGGGGATGGTTTGTTTGTTTGTTTTCTTGAGGGTTGTTTGGTTATGGCATATGGGATGGTTTGTTTTGGATGTACCAGCTCTTATTTAGTTGTTTACTGTGAATCATAGATTGAATTTGAGTTGGAAGCAGCAAAAGTCATTTTGTTGGGTCTGGTCATACATGTTTAGGCCATTAGCATGCAAACAGATTATTATGTATATATGTTTAGCATGCAGAATTGCAGATTACATGTTAGCCTGTTAAATGTTAGCACGCAGATTGTGTGTACCTCAAACATATGTTACCTCAAACATATTGTGTGTATGTGATTTCATGATTATCTTAATTTGATTATGGTATTCCATTTGTATTGTATGCGATTTCATGATTATGGGGTTCTATTTATATTGTATGTGATTTCATGATTATGGTATTCCATTTGTATTGTATGTGATTTCATGATTATGGTATTCCATTTTTATTGTATGTGATTTCATGATTATCTTAATAAAATACTAATACTAATAATTTATTGTAGTTATGGAAGTTGGAAATTATGATGCTAACAATCTTTTGGATCTTGATTTGCAAGAAGTAGATAAGAAAAGGACCTTAGTTTGGAAATAATTTCTGAGACTTAAAGGAACTAAGACCAAGGATGGAAAAGAGAGAGTACTTTGCAGCCATTGTAAGGTGGCTTCTTTCATTGCTAGTTCACATTATCGAATAACAAATCTAAAAAGACATCTTGATAAATGTCCATCATATCAACAAATTGTGAAAGTAGAATCTAATGTTTATAACTAAAAGATCTACAAAGATCTATTAGCAAGGGCTATCATCAAACATGGGTATGCATTCTCTTGGGTTGAACATGAAGGCAATAGAGAAATTCATGCATACTTGAATAATCAAGTTAGAACCATTTGTATAAATACTGCAAAATTGGACGTATTGAAATTGCAATCAAACTTGAAAATTAAGCTTAAGAACTATCTTTGTAGCATCCTTGGTCGTATTTGTTTGAATTTTGATATGTGGAATTCTTGTCAAACTAAGGGATATATGTGTTTGACTTCTCATTTTGTGGATGCTAATTGGAAGTTGAATAGTAGAGTGTTGAATTTTCATCATATAGAAACACCACATACGGGAAAAATCTTACATAATTCGATGTTAAATTTGCTTCAAGACTGGGGTATTGAGGATAAGATTTTCTTTATCACATTGGACAATGCCTCAAGCAATGATAGAATGCAAGATCGTTTGAGAAATATTGAAGCGCTGATAACTACTCGTAGTTAGTTGTATGGTTTTGAAGGTAGTGTTTTTAAGGCTTTTATTAACTTCTTTGTTTCTACATCATAGTAAATTTCTAATGTGTTATTGTTTCTCTAGCAACTGAGGAAGATGAATATGTTGGTTGCAATGTGGGGTGGGATGGAGCTAACCCCCCTACTAGACATCCTTAATAACGTCCATAGGTACAATTTTAATTCTTTATATAATTGATAGTTAAGTATGTAGCTTTTATCCAAATGGAGTATATTTAACTACATGTTCTTTCACTACAGGGAGGACTACACTGATATTTTTGAAGAGGTTGAAAGAGTTTTTTATGTTGTAAGTTTCATAGGTTTCTTGTAGTAGTGATATTAACTTTAATAGGTGAAAGTTTACTTCTTTATATGTTGTAGTGAGAAGGTTTTTAGTGTTGCAAGTTTTATAAAAACAATTCTCTGAATTAATGATGTGGCTTCTTTGATCTTCTACAGGTTGTATTGTTAGCCGTTGTCCTATTATTATCTCTGCCAGATCTTCCCTTAACAAATAAAGGGGTTTGGGTTTGGAGTTAAAAATGGGGTGATATTATCTTTTTTTTTTCTCATTGTTATATAAGCCTCAGATTAAGGTGTGTGACTTGTTGGTGTGATGTTTGTGTAACATTTATGGTGATGGTTAGGTGATGTCTTTCTCTTAGTATTATAACTATCCTATAGGACATCTTTTGCCTTTTGGATTGTAAATTTCTTCCTTTCTAGTTAGTATTTTTTGGTTACTTACCTCAAGGTCAGAGCTTCAATCAAAGAGAGGTATTCACCTTCATCCATTAAAGAGAAGATCAAGTATTCATTGTAGGTGTGTTATCAATGCTCTAGTTTTCTTATTTACACTTATTTGGACTTTTATTGTATTTATTTGTTAGTAATTATCATCATATTTGATATTATTGTGTATTTTGTATCATACAATGAGTGTATGATGAAATGCTAAATTTGATTGTCAGGTCCTCATGAATCATTAATACAATACCATATCGCTCTTCTTCTTCTTTTTCTTTTGGTATCACTATTTACTTGAGTTTTTTTCTTATTCATCATCATTTGCATTTATAATGTTTAGAAAATTATTTATAAAGAACTAGATTTGAGGATCAGTTCACCTATATTAATTGTTTTATTTTATTTTATAGGAATGCGAGTTGGCACATCACCTCATATGACACAGCTACACAAGCTCCATCATGTTTGAAGTATTCTATGAGTTCAAGTATTGAAACCATTTAAGATTGATAATTTGTGGCCTTTCACATTTATGGTTGTTTTTATAATGTATTTTGTGCTAATTTTGCCGAGGGAGAAGAATGGAATGTTACTGATGTATATAGGTAATGCAATAGATTATGAAGGTTACATTGGAGTATCTGCCACCTTCTATCATAGATATTTATTACTTGGATTGTAGATCCCATCCAATTAGACTTTTTCTAATATAGATTATATATATACTACTATAATATATAATGGTTCTAAAATTGAATTGAAAGGTTATGCTCATAAGTTCTAGATTTTATAAGTTTAATGATCTGTCATTAGGTTTTTATTATTATGGTCTAGAATGTTGAGTTTAAGTCGTAGGAAGTTATCAAACAAAGTAAAACAAAAATATAAATTTATGCTTATAAATGTTTGCATTTATTTACATTGTTTCAAAAATTGATAAGAATATGGAGTTAAAAATATCATATATGAATAAGAATAATCAATTATTGGTTCAAGTTTGGTTCGGGTCGGTTTGGGTTCGGGTTAGAGTTCGGGTTAGTTCGGGTTAAAGTTAGAGTTTGGGTTGGTTCGGGTTCGGGTTAGAGTTCGGGTCGGTTTGGGTTCGGGTTGGAGTTCGGGTCGATTCGGGTTTGAGGTGTGCTCGGTTTGGGTTATTATTGATTTTGGTTACTTCGTTTTGGGTCAATTTAGGTTCGGGTCATTATTGGGTTAGCTAAATACAGGTCGGGTCAGAATTGAATCGGGTTGTTTCAGGCTTTCAGGTTATGGACATGTTTTATTTTTCGGGTTTTAAGTCGGGTTATTTGGGTTGGATCGGTCGGGTTGGATCAACTTTGCCAGGTTTATTCTTAACCAAGATATACTGACCTATTCTTCAAAGCTCAAATGATATTTCTTGAGAATGCAGGCCAATTAGGCCAGGATTAGAATATATAATAGAGGTATGGAAGGTCACTGTGGAAGGAATCTTCTAGCTGATCAGAGTCATGCCTAAGATTGAAGCATTGATATTAGAAACATGTAGAGGAAAGAAGTGAAAGAAGACAAGGCTGAGATTATCTTTCTCCCTCAATTGTCCCAATCGACCTCCAAATCTATCCGATGTAATATTTTAAGCTAAATGCATCATAAAAATGATTAGAAATATCTTAGGGACAATTTGATATGGGTTAGTAATGTTCCATTTCAGTATAAGAAATTTTTCACAAAATCGAGTTTGAAAAATATGCTCAGCTTGATAAGCTGGTTGACTAGTCGATTGCTCAACAAACTAGTTAATCGGTTTCCCCAATCAATCAATCTGTTTATTCAAGAAAATTCATTTTGCTAAAATGATGAATCAATCGATCGATTCATTGAACCATATGATAGTTTTTGCTTGAAAAATTTAATAAACTTCAATTTACAATCTTATTTTAAATCAGACTTTGCCTCAAAGCAAATCATAATATTAAATCAAAATCACCAAAAACTTATCACAATTCTCATTCTACATTTTAAAAATGATATAGGGTATTATAATTTTATAATAATATTATTCCCTCAATATATGTATAATTATATTTGTAGTCTATAACTCATTTTTTGCACAGTACACAAATGGGGTAGGGGAAGGGGATACCTTTGGGTTAGATAAAAATCAACCAAGTCATCTACAATTAGGTAAAGTCTATGAATAAGTAAGCCATAATATGTTGCCAAGGATGGTATAAATATAATACATATTCAACTTTTTTATCCAACACATTCCAAAAATAAATAAATAACTCTAACAAACACTAAGAGATTTTATCCGTAATAATAATTTTATGATCATATTTGATTTTTACAATGTGATATTTATATAGTATAAGGTAATTACATGATCAATTTTATTTTATCAAGTTATTTATCTTCTCTTATTAGCTTCATATTTAGACTATAGTAATCGGTACATTACTTGGACTTCTAAACTTACAATTAAACTCAAATATATTACTAAACACCCAAATGAAGAAAGAAGGAAAGAAAGAATATATAGCTTATATACTTTTAAGATCTATTATTCATAACATTTTTTAAACATATAAATTTAGATCTGATAACTTCAAATACGATAATAACTAATAAGATCATATCAACTCATACGAGATCAAAATAATATAGTTGTAAAAAGAATAATAATATTCTTGATTATTATAATACTAATTAATAAAATTAATTTAATACTAAAACAATGGTCATTAGATAATAATTAATTATTATTATTATTATTATTATTATTATTATGTATTTATAGTTGTGATGAATATTATTTTTAATAATATTATTATCATTATTAACTATTTTCATTATAAGTAGTATAATCTTAATAGTTATTCTAAAATATGATTGGCCTTTTATGTTTGTTTATTCTTTAATTTAATAAATACTACTTTTATTCTTATTAAGATAATTTTATTTTTATTACAAATTATTAAAAATAATAACTTAAATGTCTCATTATTAAGTATTTATTTCATTTCTATTTTCATAATTATTATTGTTCCTATTAGTATTCTTATAATAATAGGAATTAAATAATAGCATTAAATACTAGTAATAATATATTATCAATAATTATTAATAAAAAATTCATAATTATTAGATTTTATTATTTATATTTACAATAATTATTGATATTGTTTTTATTGATATAAATTTTATCTTTATTAATTACTATTATTATTCTTATTAGTATTATATGTTAATAATAAGAAATATTATTACTAATTAATAGTAATCATGATTAATATTATCTGCATTTATGTTTTATTGTTCATTATTAAATATTTTTCATTATTTAATCACATTTAGTATATTTATTACTTATTTTATTATTAATTATGACATATGGCTATTATTAGTTATTTAATATAAATTATGATTAATATTATATTAATCATATGTTATAAAAAACTAATTTTATTAATATTATTTTAAATATTTTTTACTCAATAATATTATTAAATAATAGTGATAATCATTATCATTATAATATGTTCACTTTATATATATTCAAATGAGATTAGAAAAAATCAGCAAAAATAACCTAAGACAACCGGTCTTAGGCTTAACTGAATGGCTTTTGTTTGTTCGGCCCATTAATCAGGATAGAAACGGTTTTAGGTTAATTAACAGCTTTTGATTAGCCACCCGAATAGTCAATAGTCAAACAGCCCAGAGCCAACAGTTAAAGAGCTCAATGGGAATCAGAAACGCCGACGTATTGTGAAAAATGCAGAAGAGAGAACAGGGGAAGCATGCTGGCGGACCAGGTGGCAACGCCTCAGGGTCGACGAAGAGGGGCCGTCCTTTCGGTAGCGGCACCAACAGCGCCGCTGCAGCTGCCGCCGTTGCTGCAGCTGAAGCAGCCGCTCCTTCGACTCTACTGGGCTCTACCCTCCAAGTTCACAGTTCCTTTGTTGGTTAGTTCGTCGAAAAACCCTACTCTTTGCTCACTCTTTGTTACATGCCCGATGACTGTCAAATTAAAACGAACTTATGCTCCAGTAGCGAAAATTGGCGCCTTTCAGTTGGATATTTGAAAAAGTGGATTCACTATCTTACTTAAATTATGAGTATTACCATAATTTAATCTCTCCTAGAGTTACTATTAATGTTCTATTCTCGATGACCAATGCCGATGTAGAGAATTGGGGTTGGGCTGATGCAATATCTGCAGAAATTCTGAGATATGTAAATGTGAAGTGGCTTCAAGAAGAGGTCTTTTTCCTACAGCAGTACCTACTGTGAGTAGGCATGGTGGAGTGAGGTCACTTGCCTAAAAGAACAAAAAGGAAAAGGAAAATTTGAAATCCATGTATTTATTTTTAGGTTTTCGACAAATTCTAGTACAAGAAGGGATGGTGAGGAAAATAGTTCTGCCTAGTCTTTGGACAGCTTTTCCTGTTTATTGCTATGGTTTTTGTCTATGATTTTAATTCTTTTTTTCTCGAAAAGTGACATAAAAATGTTTGTTGTGCTCCTCTTTTCAGATCAGAACAACAAGAGGATAGTTTTGGCTCTTCAAAGTGGTTTAAAGAGTGAATTAACATGGGCATTAAATACTCTCAATGTTCTTTCCTTTAAGGAAAAGGATGAGATGCGGAAAGATGCCACTCCGCTGGCTAAAATTACTGGATTGCTCGATGCTCTTCTGCAAGTTGTATGTGCCACTATCTTTGTGTTGTCATCGAGATTTATGGATGTTTTGAGTCAGTCCTAACCCACAATGCATTTAATTTGCATCGTCAACAGATTGATGATTGGCGTGATATAGCTGTACCTAAGGAGGCCCTAAAGGCCCGAAGAGTGAGGTTGTTGGATACAAATTTTGCTATAACAGGATTTGGAAATGAATATGCGCCATTAGGAATTGATGGAAGTAACCCTCAATCAAAGTAAATACTATTTACCATGTTTTTATTTTTCTGTTTAATTGATTCTTCAAATATGTGCAACTGCTTCTATTTGGATCTGGAGTTTGATGTTGAAAACTCATCTTCATGTAGTGTTGGATCTGGATTATCTGGTGCAGAGGCATCAGCTCAGAAAGGTATAGCTAAGCGCCAACGCACACACTGGTGGTCTGAGGAAGATGGTTTATTCAATCTTGATGAAGAAGGACGTGCAGAAAAGCAGCAATGTGCAGTTGCTGCATCAAATATATTACGGAATTTCTCGTTCATGCCTGATAATGAAGTCATTATGGCTCAGCATCGTCATTGTCTGGAAACAGTGTTTAAGTGCATAGAAGATCAGAATATAGGCAAGTATCTATTCAGGTTTGAAAAGGCTGATTTCTGACTGTTGTGGCTATATAGATTAGAAAATGTTTCATGTTATTAGTTGATCAATGGCTGCATTTTGACATCTTGAAGTGTAATTAAGTTTGAGCTGACTTGTATATTGAATAGTTTCATGGTTTCAGATGTGGATATCACAAGTGATGGTTGCTTTGTTATATTTTTTTCTTGTGAGATTCAAGTTAAAGTTGATCATTGCATTTTAGGACTTGATTGCTACTTCCTCCCATTGAATAAAATGTCATTTGACACACCAAAATATCCCCGATAGATATCGGACATTTCGCTATAGAAATGGAAGTCATATGCATATTGGTTGATACAATGCATTTTGGCCATATACTCCAATATTTACCATATTTTTATTCATATTTTTAGATATTTAACAATATATGTTGATATTTTTTATGGAAAAAAAAATCACACCAAAATGTATAAAAAATCATTTGCAACACTCTGATACTGTAATATTGCGATCGGGACCGCAATTGCAACTGGGGTTGTGGTTTTATTACCTGGGAGCTAACCATGAAGCCTTTACACTTTTTTTAATAAGCCATTAGTTCCTTAAATTCTTAAGCTTTTAGTTGCCAAACTTTTGTTTTTCTGTCGATCAATATTTATTGATTACCCATTTTCAGGATTCCTTGATTGAACAATTTATTAGATAGGTGCTTTGTGTTCTTTTAATCTTTTTGTATTTTATTTCAGTAGATATCACATTGTGTTTTCTTGTGTGTACTCCTGCCATATTTAGCTTAGTTTGCGGTGCTACGAATGCTATGGGGATAATCCCAAAGAAGATAGTTTTAGTTAATATTAAGCGCTGATCAAAGCTGCTCTCTAGGGTTGTTGACAAGCTAAGTCAACTCGTAAACCTGTTTGATTTGGTTAGATAAAAGGTTCGACCCTGCTTGCTCATTTAGTGAAACAAGTGGAGCTCAAATTTTATTCTTAGGCATGTTTATTAAATAAGTTAGTCTCAACCCAGGGTAGATTTGACTTGTTTGTTCACGAGTCATCTCGTTTATAAGCTCATTTAAAAGATTATTTGATACTCAATTAGATGTGTGT
Source organism: Tamarix austromongolica (assembly GCA_039764185.1). Lineage (NCBI taxonomy): Eukaryota > Viridiplantae > Streptophyta > Magnoliopsida > Caryophyllales > Tamaricaceae > Tamarix > Tamarix austromongolica. The sequence goes on along the minus strand of CM077816.1, from coordinate 5,615,095 downwards.
TAGAGTCTCATTTATAAGTACTACATTACATATATTATTTATTTTTTCACCACAACTAATTTTAAATTATGTATGGTGTAATACATAAATTAGTCAAGTATGAAGGAGATAAGAATATGATACATATTATTGAAATCTCATGTTCAATAAAAAATATTTAGTTCTATAAGAGTTGATTTGTGAGCTAGCTTAGTTCATAAGTAAGTAAAACTCAAATGCTAATATTTAGGGCTCGTTTAATAGCAAGCCAACTCGATTCTTCCCTTTTAATCAACGAGCCAAGCTTAAATATTGAACGAGCCAAGCTCAAATACTAGGGAGTTTGGCACGATTCGAATTGCTAACAGTCCTATTTAGAGGCAAGCTGCAGGGTTCCATACTGTGAATCTAATAGATAAATTCTTGACCTGTATAGTACAGTGTTTCTTAGCCATTTTGGTCTTTCTTTTGCAACAAGCGGCAACATATCTACTTAACGATGAAACAACAGTACTTTTGGGTCGTAGCTTAGCCGAAACTGCTTCTTCCAGATAAAACGGTATGCAGTTTTCTCCCTTCATAAATTATGCACAGTCCAAAGGTACTTGTGCTTTTCCAATTAAACACCCTGTGATTAGTACGATTCAGCTGTTAATCATGAATTTGCCCAATGCATTTAAAGCATGCCACCTTCGTATGTCCTTATCGCTGACTAGCCTCTGATATTTGCAGAGGATGAGGAACTTGTGACTAATGCTCTTGAGACGATTGTTAATCTGGGTTCATTGATGGATCTACGAATATTCAGCTCATCAAAGCCATCCTTCATAAACATGAAGTAGGAAAGAAACTGTTTTTTTTTTCTCTTTTTCAATGATCATATTTCCGAGGCTTTGAAACACGAGATATTTGCGTACTCTATTTTTAATTCAGGGAAAAGCAAGCAGTTCAAGCTATCTTGGGGATGTTGGATTCTCCAGCAAGAGCATGGCACTGTGCTGCTGCAGAATTACTTGGGCGTTTGGTTATAAATCCCGACAACGAACCGTTCCTCCTTCCCTTTGCGCCGCAGGTTGCTTCACATGCCATCTGTATAATGTGTATGTATCTAACTCCTGATGCATGCTGTTTTATTGGCTATCCATTTTTGCTGCAGATCTATAGGAGATTAGTTGATCTCCTGAGTTTGCCAGCGGCTGATGCACAAGCAGCAGCGGTGGGGGCACTTTACAATCTAGTGGAAGTAAATATGGACTGCAGGGTAAAGCTTGCCAGCGAACGATGGTGGGTTTGCTCATTACCATGGAAATCCTCTCCACCCCACTCAACTACTATTTGCAATAATAATATTAATAAAGTACTCCATAATTGATGGTGTCTCGCTAATTACGCTGGAATTTTTAATGATTGTGCAGGGCCATAGACAGATTATTGAAAGTAATCAAGTTACCACATCAGGTGCAGGAAGTATGTAGGAAGGCAGCGATGATATTGGAAAGCCTAGTTTCAGAGCCACAGAATAGAGTCCCCCTTCTAGCCTACGAGAATGCTTTTGCTGAGATACTATTTTCAGATAGCAAACAGTCTGACACATTTGCGAGGATACTCTGTGAGCTGACACCTCGAACGGATAATAAAGCTGGAACGACTCGTGGAATATGGGGTATGTGTTGAAAAAGTTGACTTTTGCAGTTTGGAGACCGGAGTAATTCTATTTGGAATATTGCTTGGCTGTCTGGGAATTGTTTAATCGAACTGTTGTGTGATTTTCTTCACATGGTCTAGCCTGGTTTTTGCTGTAGTACTGCTGTTGTAGTCTGTAATAATCATGGAAAGCTATGATTGGGAGCGGTGATGGGTTTTTAATAGATAAAAATTAGATGGAGTAGATTATAATTGCATGTAATTATAGTTGCCAAACTTTTTATTATGATTTTATAATTCTGCGGTACAAAATTTGTCAAACTATATCGGATTCTTGGTAGGTGAAATTTTAGATTAGAATTTTATAACTTTAGATGGAATATTATAATGCTACGTTTAATGAAGCTTGAGAGAGATAATAATATGACAATGATGTTGATTGTTAAATAAAAAAATAGTACTTGCAAAATAATTAATATTTTATATATAAAGTAAAATAAATGTATTAAATTTTATAATTTTTTTATGAATTTTTATTCATTAGATCATAATTGTGTAGTATATTTAGTTTGCAAAGTTGTTAGCTTTCTTTTATGTGTAGTCAATATGTTAACTTTTTATATATGCATGTGATTCAACAATTCAATGTTTATAAATTTTATTTAGTCATACGGGATTATTTTTTATAATTTTATAAAGTTTATTTATGTATATGGATTTATTTTTATAATTCATAATATGTACATATAAAAATATGGTTATTTTTATAATTTAAAATACTTCCATACAAAATTAGGGTCAATTTTATAATATATAAATTTTATTTATAGATATAAGATTATTTTTTGTAATTTCATAATGTTTTATTTTTAAATATGGGGTTATTTTTATAAACTTTTTTAGTTTAAACATATTTAACAAGTATGATGAATGTAAGATGTTTTTTTTATAATTCTTATTTATAAATACATAGTTATTTTTTTTTTTGTAATTGTATAACTCTTACTATGAATATGTGTTCATTGTTTAGATATATGATTACAAGTTTATAATATATAACGAATAAGTTAATTACATATAATGATTAAATTTATTGCATATAATAATTAATTATTGAATCTAAAATAATTTGATGAACATCTATCCACTAAACCTTAGATAGTAACTTGCTAAACATTAAGAATTAATTATTGAACCTATACTAATTATCGGTTGAACCAAAAATAATATAGTAAATAATGGTCCGTTGAACATTTAAGAATCAATTTCTAGACCTAAATAAATATATGATGAATGTTGTGTCCGTTGAACCTAAAATAATAACTAATTAAACTTAATTGTTTTAAACGATGAACCTAAACTAAAAAAATTAAATACCCTTAAGTGAAAACAAATGTTTATAAGATGTTGAACATATACAACCTTAAAATAATTAGTTTATTATAGATTTAATAAAAATTTAATATAGGTTCAATATATATTAGGAGTATATTCAGAAAATTTCTGTAATAAAGATACTTCTTCTATTCTTTTTTTTTTTCTCTCATTTTTTTCCCCTATGAGATGCAAATTTGGTTCTTCTCAAGATTTGATTATTGTTAAATATTAACCTCTTTGTTTACTTGTTTGAATATCCTCTATAATTGTGTAGTGGGGTGGCAAAAGGAGTCGTGTTTGGAGCTGATCCTTATTCCTTAGGCAGGTCTCTGCTTGGAGGCGAGTTCTGTGTGCTTTTCAGGGCTTTGGTACTTTGCTAAGGCTGGAAATTTGGCCCCTCTTTTTTTAACTTTTTTTTTTTACCCCTTCTGTATTTTTAGTTTCGTCTTCTACCTGTTGCAACGGTTTTTGCATGGGGTGGGGTGAAAGAGTTTCTTGCAATCTTGATTTCGGGTCTTCCTCAAATATCAAACAAAAACCAAATGGAATGAACCCAAATAAAAATATATTCATCAAAAAACTTTATATAGACTCAACAAATATTTTATATAAATTTAGAAAAAACTTCATATAATTTTAGCAAAAAATTAATATAAAATCAGCAAAAACTTATTTGAGCATGGGTTTAACAAAAACTTGATATAGGATCAACAAATTTCTAATATAGGTTGAGTTCAACAAAAGGTTAATGTAGATTGAGTGAATATTTAATATAGGTTGAGTAAAAGCTTAGAACATGTTCGATATTAGTGAACATGAAGTGAGTATAATAAATTTATAAGGGTCTTCTATATATCAAATTTTGTATATTAAAAGTATAACGATATTAGCTTCTATTTATAGAAAAAAATATTTTGGTATAATTTTTTAATGGACCAAGTTAAAAATAATTTATTTTATGATTTTATAATAAAGCGGGAGCCACTAGATAATAGAGGAGAAGAAATAAAATAAATTATCCGTATTAGTATGTCTACGTCAGGCCAGGAGCACCTTGATCCAGATCTATTTTAGAAATTATGCAATAATTTATATTGTTTTTTAATTACTGCTTCTAAATTAGTGAGTGAAATAAATTAAAATCAAGTTTATTTGATTGTGTTTTAACCTTTAATAATAAGATTTTATGGCTTATAAATATATTAGGGTCATATTTTTATGGTATTTGTAAAATCTTAAAATCTACAACTTGATTATGATGACCCACATTGATCATTGATAAAATCCCAATTCTTACAACTCTGTATGAATGTGTATACATTATTAGTACATTGTAATCAATGTTTATAATAGTAATGAAGTAGTATAGATGTATAGGATTTTTTTTTTTAAAGAAAAGTGACAAAAAAAAAATGGAATGTACAAATAGTTTTGAGATAAAAGTAACTTTGTGATCTTGATGGATGGGAAATTGAGAAAAAATGAAACAATTAATAGGTTTTGTAACACCTATATTTTTACTACTAAAAATTTTTGTTTTGCAAAAGCGTTATGTAACACCCCCAAATTTACTACTGAAAAATTTCGTTTAAATCAAAAGGTTTAGTGGAAGCGAAAGAATTAAAAACCGTAAACTCGGGGGTATTACCGCCACACTTAGTACCAGATCGATCCATACCTACCGACCCGATACTAAGTGCTAAGGCTAAAAGAATAAAACCTGAACAAATCATTCATAAAGCACAAGTTTTACAAAATCAGAGTGCGAAGGTCAAAAGTTACATTCCGAAATATAATTTAAAAGGTCCATATCTCAGAATACTTAAAATAACGGAATAGCAAGGTACGATAAAACCCTCGAAAAATTAAATACAACGCTTGTAACCTCCAAAGAAAAATACGATTAAACCACACAATTTTCGAAGGGTAAATATCCGGACCGCTTACTCACTCAGATCAAGCCTTCCACCCCAATTTAGTAACTGATCAACCTGCATCAAAGGTCTGCTCCCCACCATTGGTGGATCATCACAGGACCCAGTCAATCAAGGTAGTATCAGTACGGGTCCAGTACTGAGTAAGGGCGCAGGTGCGCTAAGGCCCACACACAAAGATACATAACATAGCAGACATAGTATAGATACGTAGATAGAATGCGATAACACATATTAACAGCACAGGTTATGAACCAGATATCACTTTTCTTTTATCAGGTCTCTGAATATAATCGATCATCACCTTATCCAGACCATGTGAGTGCGGGAACCTCACTATTATAGCCGGTGGAACGGTCGCGAGGGCCATGCCCTGCCACTATTATAGCCGGTGGACCGGTCTGGCTCCGACTCACAAGGTATTCCACTGTAACCATTTATATTTTTCCATGTCTTATCACTTTTACCCTTTTGTGTTTGTTGAGCACGAAATCCCCCACTATTATAGCCGGTGGAACGGTCGCGAGGGCTTATGCCCTGCCACTATTATAGCCGGTGGAACGGTCGCGAGGGTAACATACCCTGCCACTATTATAGCCGGTGGACCGGTCTGGGTTCGGCTCAACATCTTTCTCTGTAAGTCATTAATGTCTTAATGTATCTTATTCGAGGGCATATCTTTTGTCACGCATGGCCATATTTCTCAACACATCACATCAAAACTGACGACATAATCGTACTATCACATGCTAATGAAAACATAAGTACACGTCTTGTTTCCAAGCCACATCACCCACGAAACAAGTAAGATAACGACATTTAAAACACAACACAGAATTCATATAAGACATCCACGGCACGTAGGGTGCACGTCACACATCCAGTCTTAGCTACATCCTCACTCGGTTTAGGTTACCGAGCTGTCTCCTACCCTTATACTAGGCCACTAAACACCCTTTGTAATTAACACACTTCTCGCATCGGAAACCCAAACATTTCCCTCAAACTCAACTCTCCCTCATACCTCACTCCTCCTCTTTTATTCTTATTATCTTCTTTTTCTTTTCCACCTCCTCAAATTAGGGTTTCCATCCCAAACCCTAGTCGGTCCTTATGTACCCTTGTTTTATCCCACGTACTATTTTTCACCTCGAGCCTCCAAACTCCCAAACAAACTTTCCATTACCTTCCCTACGCCCCAAAGTAACTTTCCATACGTAAGGTTCGCCCCCATGCGGACCTTAACCACCCCATGCAGACCCTAACACTTCCACCATGCCAACTCTATCATTCCCATGCAAACCCTAGTTTCCCCCAGGCAACTTTACTTCTTCCACTCTCCCATTTATTTAATTCCCCCTTTTCCCATCCATTTTCTAGTCATAAATTGCCTAGGTCATTCTTATCTGCGTTAGCCGACGTACTTCCCTTTGGTTTAAACCCCCGAAGCTGGGTGTTTGGGGGGTGTAGGTTGGTCGGGAGAGGGTGGCCTGCAGGGCAGAAAAGGGGAGGCGGCGTGCAGGCGGCGAGCAGGCGGCCGGAGCAAGGGGGCGGCGTGTTGCAGGTCGGGCACGCGAGGAGGAAGAAGAGGGTGGCCGGACCGGCGGTCCGGGAGAAAAGAAAGAAGGGGAAGACCGGCCGGTTCGGCGACGGTCGAAAGATTCTACCAAAACGCGGCGTTTTGGGTAATTTATGGGCAAAACGCGGCGTCGAGAATAGCTGGAGGCAACGATTATTTCATTTATCGGGGCGCAGCGTTTCGGCGGAATGGGGGGCGAAACGCTGCGCTGCGCTGCGCTGTGCGAGGGCGGGCCGAACGGCACTGGGCCGCTGGAAGGAGGGAAGGCAAGGGGATTGGGCCGCGAAAAGGGGCAGCCCAAACGGGGAGAAGGGGAGGAAAAAGAAAAAGAAAAGAAGAAAGAAAAAGAGAGAAGAAAAGGAAAAAGAAGAAGGGGAAAAGGAAAAATAATAATATGGGATATTTAAATTATTTAAAATATTTGATGTATACAAAATAATATTTAAATTCATTTTTAGGCTAAATTAGGATTTTTAAGGGATTTTTCATAAATTCCTTTTTAATTAGCAAACCTTAATTTTTCTCCAATTAAATTACTTATAAAATTATAAAAAAAATTTGAACTATTTTCTCCTTCTTATTTTGAATAAAATAATTTATTTAATTAACTTTTTCTTTAAATAAAATGCTTAATTAGCTAAAATACCCAAATTCCTCCTAATTAAAATACTTATAAATCTCTTCTTGATTTTCCTTAATTAAATACCCTTTTATTTTAATAAAAGTAACTTGTTTAAATAATTTTCTAATAACACCTCTTTTAAATATAATTTATAAAATTTGAAATTTTCAGGGTATTTCACGTTAATTATAGAATTAATGGGTGTTACTGTCACACTCAGTATAAACTTGGCATCCTCTATCATTATTATACTAAGCGCTAAGGCTAAAATATTACTTTACTTAAATAACATAATTACAAAAGTCAGAATACTAAAAAAAATAGATAGTATAGTGCTAGTTAAAAGCAACATTAGTAGTCTACCAAAACTCAAGAGAGAAATTTTATGAGGACATGAAAGTCCAAACACAATCGGAGACTAGATAATAGAAGAAACACTGGATATTTCTACACTCTCAAATCAACTGACAACTTTCAACTGAACTTGGAAGCTGACCTGCAAAGTCCACTACCCATTGAATAGGTAGGGGTCTACGAAAATGAATCCTTTAGTATGACGGTACTGAGCAACCATTTATACCAAACTAATATGATAAAACAGCATGAAACCATTCCCAAACAAATCGAGAACTCCTATCTCGTCAGTCATCTTTAGGGTAGTTACCCCTAGAGAGAAACTATTCCCCAACTCGAGGTCTTCTACTTTATGTATTATTATTTTTATAAAGTGATCACAGATAATACATATTGCACAATTATTCTCATTTCCATATGTATCCATTTTTCCTTTATTTTTAATTATTCAAGTCAACCTTAGGGTTAATGGTCTAAAATAAGGTCAAAGTCAATACTAAGGTCAACCTATTAAAAGTCTAAAGCCATGCTATGTCCAATTATTCATATTTGGGTATATTAGGTCAAAATGACCAAAATGCCTCTAAGATCAATAATTATTAGATTATCATCTATTTAAATACTAAATCCATTTTATTTATTTATTAGTCATGAAAAGGCTAAAATAAAATAATTTAATTATTTATTATGCAGTTTAAATTATCAACCATGTCAAAAGACTATTTTGCCCTTACACATGTTTTTGCATACAAAACCCTATCACACATTTTTAAAATGTAAAAAATATATGATTGCATAATCAACAACAGATAATACATGTCAGACATGATTTTCAGAATAAATATTATAATACTAAAAAATGACTAAATTTCACCTAGGGCATACATCCATGATAAGTATTCCACAATTTTATCTAAGCATGCTCTATCTATTATCTTATATATAATTATCATACAAAATATTTTTCCATCATTAGAATCATTTTAATCATACTTTTGTACCCAAATTTTTTACATAAGATAACATGCTCGTTTTATCATTTTTTCATAATAATAATAATAATAATAATTAACACATAATTATATCGAAATAAACCATGCTTTATATATTTCATACACCAAAAATTCCAATGCGCTATCATGCAATATTAATCATTTTATTAGGGTATAACAGTTACCTAAATTCCAATAAAAATGTAAAAATAGCGGTATCCTACTAAAGTTATTGGATCCCACTAATCAACCTTTCGTACCTAAAAATAATACCACAATTATCGAATTAATATCTATCAGATAAAATAATAATTATAATATAAAAATATTTATTTTTATAAAATTACCAAAATACCCTTACATTTAATATGGGTACCAAATATTCATACTGTAAAATAATTCACTCATGCTGCACATACAATATGAGCTTGCACGAGGGAAAATAAGGGGGGCTGTTGGGCGAGAAGGTTAGTTGGGTGAGGCAAAGGGAGGAGAGGGCGGCAATGGGTGGCTAGTTGTGGCTGCAGGAAGTAGTAGGGCTGCGATAGTGGGGTGTTGGTTCAGCTAGGCGATGGTTGCGGTTGGTGTTGCAGTGCTAGTGTGGTGGTGATGGGGGTGCTGTGATGGCTGCTAGGTGGTGGTGGTTCCAATGGAAGAGGATGGAGGCTGGGGCGGTTTGGAAGAGGATGTGGTGGACTAGTTGGCTATTGGGGTGGTGTTAGGTGATGGTTGAGGCTTGCACTGCAAGGTGATGATGGTTGGTTGCGCAAGGGCTAAAGGTAGGGCCTGGGAAGCTTGGTGCTAGAGTTGCGGCTAGGAAGGTGGTGCTACTGGGCTTGCACAATTGGTGCTGGATAGGCTTGGTGGTGGTGGTGCAGAGGCTGGGCGATGCAAGAGGAGGAGAATGGTGGGCTGGGTTCGGTGGCTGCGAAGTGGTGGAGGGTTGGTTGGTGAGGGGTGCCAAAAAGAAACATAAGGGGAAGGGGTTGTTTGGGTGCTGCGGTGGCTGGAATGGTTGGTAAGGGAGGTAGGGAGAAGGGGAGTAGGGGGTTATGTGAGGTCGAGGGCTATGCGCTACAGGGTGGTTATATAGGGGGCTATTTGGTGGAAAAAATTGAACAAAAAAAAAGAGAGAGGGGAGTGGGATGGGAAGTGGAGGGTTGTTTGAGTGACTGTGAGGGAGCTGGTAAAATTGGTTGGAGGGGAGTATATGTGTGTGTGTGTGTGTGTATCATGCAGGAGGGCTAGATTTGGCTTGGGGAGCTACTGAAGGAATAGGGAGCTGGGTTGGAGTGTGCGTGAGTGTAGCGTGTATACGTATGTATAAATGTAGAATTCTGGGTTGAGTGAGGTAAGAAATTGAGGGAGACAGGAAAAATGTTTAGGGGGAAAGGACTATAAATGGCAGAGGGTTGCGAGGGAGGGAGAGAGGGTAGGAAAATGTATTTATATTTTTATTTTAGATTTAGTTCGGGTAGATTAGGATATCGGGTAGAAAAATAATTTGAAAAAAAAATAATCCGATTGAGGCTAGGTTTAAATAAAATGAAAAAGATAACATAATTAGGAATACATTTTTGGGATTTATTTCGTGTTACGGTTCAAGGTTATTAGTAAAATAATCTAGGATAAGCTTTATGGATATAAACTAGGATTAAAATTAACGTTTCAATTTCTATCAACTTTTTAACTTGATTATTTTTATATCTAAACCATCGTAATAATACAAATAATAATAACATGTTTAATACTAAATCTCCTAAAACAATAATTATAACTAATCACACTATTATTAATTTATAATTAATGTTTCTAAAAATGGGGTTTTACAGGTTTTTTCCCCTCAAAAGAGAATACTTGCTAGAAATTGTGGGATGTGAATGTGTCACTTCATGAGTGGATTATCCCAAAAGGTGAATCCTTTACCCTTAGGGCCTCCATCGATCCATTGGTAGGATATTGTGGATATGGTAAATCGTGGTATATACCTCCGTAGCACATGGGATCATGTGTTTCATAACTAGGCATCTAAAGGGGAAATTTTTTAGGTGGAGACCTCAATATTCAAACTCGATGAGAATTGTATGCCTGAATGTGTACCCATATTTGAACGAGTATCCGTCACCACATTGATATCAATACCGATGGAAAAATCCACAACCTAACGGATAAATCCATTATACATTTGAATTACCCATTTGAATAAGGTAAATCTTAGATAGGTTATTCCTCTTTTAACATGAGGAAATATATTCATAGGTATATAAATAAAAGAAAAAATAATAATTTTATATTAGATAAATGAATATAGATACATATATCGATGTAGAGTTGGGTACAGATTTGGAGATCCCTTAACCTTATCCATACCTAAAATTAGAGGATATTATAATCCTCTAAAATTTGCTACATAAAATTGTTTATTTTTACGTAAGCTAATCATAAAATAATTAGATATTACCATTATATTAAATTTAATTCCAATTTATTGTTTCGTATCTAGAATAAGGAACAATATTACAAACATTAAACAAGATAACAAGAGAATAAAAGAGATTTCATAAAACATAAAAGAGTTGGAAATAAACTTTGAGTACAATGATAGTCAAAATACAATAAAATGGAGTCTTATGGAACTATGAGTTCATAAGGTATCTGGAAAAAAAATGCTAACTACCATATAACCCAAACCTTGCACCCAACACATACAAATAAGTCACTCCTCCACAGGAAGTGCATAAAACTCATCAAAGTAGATATTAGAAACTTGCACATCAACAAATGTGTTGTCTGCTCGTGGAAATGAGCAACACATATAAAAATGATGATCAAGAATCATGTAGTGAGTAATTTAACAATACAGATCAATAGTTAAAGGCATGCACATTATTCATGTCATAAGAAAACCTAAGAATGCAACCGTATTAAATTTCATACTTTGGCGATCACTCAATTTAATTTATTTAGATACACTATGAATAAGAAACCTATAATACCCAATTTCTCAAAACCCTAGCTTGTACAATATATTCTTCACTTAAAAATAATATTTTATGATTCTTCAATATTTTATTACATCCTTTATCAAATTGGAAACCCTAGTTTTATTTTTGAAACATTTTGTGTCCATTTCTTAACTTATCCTTACAAATTCATCTCTATGAGATCTTCGGAGCCACTTTTGGCTATTAAGATTATTCCATATCATTATAATTCTTTAATATTTTTTAAATCCTTGCATTTTTCTAACTGTACTAGGCTTCTTCAAAATTCCAAACTAAGTTGTTGTTAAAAAGGCACTCTTTATCGTATTAGTGTGCCTTAAATGTGTTTTAAGTCCCAAAATGACCCTTTTAGCTATCTAATATTTATTAAAATTTTGGGATCAATATAATTTAGAGTAATTAGACTTAAAATAATTCAATAATTTTATATAACTATTTTTATAATTTTTGGATTTAATTAGATAGTTTTTTGGCATAATAAGTAATTAAATGAGACTTTTCTTCTTCTAATCTTTATCAAATCTTGGGAGGATTAAACCCATATTTCATTATTGATTAGGATGGTTAAAATTCATTCCTTTTTTTTCATTTGAAATTCGTGCCTTCACCCTCCATGAAGTAGCCAAATGGAATTTGAATTCTTCAACAAAATTACTATATGAACCTTAGTTGTTTTTCTTTCTTTCTTTCTCTCTCTTTCTTTCTTTCTTTATCCTCCAATAATTTATCCTCTTTTATCCACCTTTCATTTATTTGTGTGATGGCTTGTTTGGGGCCAATTATTCTTCTCCCCACCATGTGTCATCACCATTTCCTTTCATTTTTAGACAATTATCACAAGTTAGGAAGTTGTAAGAATACTTCCAACCCTTACATCTTTCATCTTTTATTTCTTTATTCTTTTACATTATTTATCTTCTCTTCTCCCCCAAGTTTTCCTTCTACTTTTTCTTCTCATGTTGGAAAAAATTCCCCCCTTTATCCCTTTATATTTTTTCCACAAATATCTAACTTGCACATTTACTTGTTTTCCCCCTTTTACACTTTGTTAAGTAAACTAAAATATCTATCTTACACCCCAGTTGATATTACCCTTCTAACTCAACTTCTTCCACCTTCATCTTCTATCTTCTTCCTCCTTGACAAGCACATCTACCCTCCCTCCATGGTCATCATAACCGACACTTTTCACCACCACCACCACAAGTTCATCATTTTTCTTCTCTTCTTTTCTTCTTCTCTTCTCTCTTTCATGGATTTATATTCTCTTTTATCATCCCCATTTTCATGGATTATATTCCATTTTTTTTCCATGGATGAGCTTGGTTTTCGTTCCAAAATTTGAATACAAGTTCTCCTGTTCATTCTCTCTTAATTCTTTAAACTTTTATTTTGTTTATATTTGTCAATTTATCTAATCTTTTCATGGGTTATTCTAGGTTTTGAAGGATTGATGGAAGAATGATTTTTCCCTCTAATATTGATTTATTTTTATAATTAAATGGTTAGGTTTTGGTAAGATCTCATTATTTCATATAAGCATGTTGTAATTTTGTGAAAATTGATGAGTTATGTCATATTTTTTATTTGAGTTTCCATCCACATTAGGTTTTTTGGTCCTTTGTTTTTTTTTTGTGAAATTGATGATGCCATGATATTCTTGGTAATTTTTAAAGTGACTTTGATATATATCATGTTATACTTAGATGATCTTAAGCATGGCTTATTTTATATATATAAGGTTTAGGTTGATTTAGGGGTTTTTAATTCTTTGCGTGTGTTTATTAAATTGATTATGCCATGTTTATATTGGTTGATATAGATAAACTTTTATATATATCTTGTTTAATTTTGAGTTCATTTGATATGGTTTCTAGTAAAATTAAGGTTTCAGAGCTTTAAGAATGATTTTGGTGTTTGGATAATTTTAGGCTTGGATCTAAGATCTAATCATACTATGGTGATCATTTTATTTTTTATACCAATGTTGGTATATATTATGTTTGGTAATAATAAAGTTTTAGAAGTCTTAATTTTAGTTAAAGTTTTGAAAGCTTAAGAAATTTCTTCACGTTCATCGTGACCTTCAAACTATTCTTGGTTAATAACACCCTAATTACCTAAAGTAGTGTTAACTTTTTAATAATTTCATTTTTAGAGATAATTAATTAGAATATGACTAAAATAATCCTAAAAAACTTTAGTGTACTTTTAGAGTTAAAGGTTGAATGTAGTACTCCAAATTTAACCTAACTCTAATTATAGGTAATTAATATTTTTTAGATGATTAATGGTTTAACCTTATCCTAATTATTTAATCCTAAATTTAAAACTTAATCCTAACAATAATCCTACACTTATTCTTCCCTTTTCCTATTTCCCTTTTACTTCTTTCCCCTTCTTCTTCCTTGGCTTCTTCTTCTCTCCCCGTGATTTTTTCCTACCTAACCATTTTCCTTTTTATATGCTTCCACCCTCCACCCTACCTAATACTACTTCATCAGCACCATCATCACCTCCCTTAATTCAAGGGATGTGTCGTAGAATTTTACCCCACAATTTCCCCCTGATCCTGATCTGCCCATTACCCCTATGCATCACCTTTGTTATTCATCAACCATTCACACAACACTATCCTTTGTATAACCCCTATTCTCTCTTTACGTCATTTAACCCCTCAGCAAACCTTCCTTAGACTCCCCCTCTCCTTTCCTAACTTCTTTATGCATCATTTAGTTGAATTCCGCTAATACCATGCAACAAGTTTCTGCATAATTTTTTCAACCTCAAGTTGCACCACCTTACCTGTATGAGAATATCTTGTTACTTATCCTTACCACTGTGAGAAGCTCACACAACATACCTCCTTTAGCATCCACACCTTACGCAAGGCCACCTCATCCACGCCATAACCTCATGCTACCAACCCCCCACCAATGTGAGCCATTCACAACCCCAATCCCTACCAGCATGATAGTCTCATGTTTCATCCCAATTTTTTCATGCGAGAATCATGAAACACCCTCCATTGTTGTGCCAACAACCCATGTAGCTAGCTCTCTTTCACACCACATTATCCTATAACTTTATTTGCTTCAATTTTTCTCCTTTTCCCCTATTTTACCTTATTTTTTCCTTGTTTGATTATTAGTTTCAAGCCACTTTTTATTCTTGGTTTTTAGATGATTTTTCAATGGTCATAGAGGAGGCATACTAGGGTTTTCTTTTGTGCTTAAAGATTAATATTGAATATGTAAGGATATATGTCATAGTTAGGGATTTTTGAATTCTATGTGTAAATTATGTGTAATCTCATATTTGGTATTATTATATTGATACTTTTATGTTGATAATGTAATTATATGATAATATGGTATTGTATCTTGAGAATTCAGTATTATGAGAAAGCATGTGCTTATGTGATTCTTGTTACGATAAGTCATTTGTTTGAAACCCTAAATGGTCAGCATGATCTATGGTATTTGATGAAGGAGCATCCATAGATCCTTAAGATAATAAAGAGTTGGCATACTTAATTATGGAACTAGTCGCATTATATATCTTTGATAATGATATTAATAATGTGACTAACCTTGATGAGTTTACTTTAAGTCATTTTTGTAGGTATGTAACATATTTACAGGAAGAAGATCAAGCCATTTAAGGTGTCAACTTACATAATATTTCATGTGTTAAAATCTATTACAAAGGGAGTTATTATACATGAAAGTCAATCCTACAAGTCAAGAGACCTAGTCAACATTCAAGTCAACATCATTGTTTTGATTAGGGTTCATGTTAGTTATTTTCATGTACTAACAAGCTTACCTTGTTTGTAATAGTCTTAAGTTGATTAATGTATTATATAGGGTATAATTACATTATTAATACTAGTTTATGTGCTAGTTAGGCACATGTGTGTCATGTGGCTAAATTAGTGTGCTAGTTAGCCATGCAAGACTTCCTATATAAGCATGGTGTTAACACACTTGTAACATATGGTTGAATCATTTGAAATTTAATACGAGTAATAAACTTGGCTATTCCTATATTTTGTGATTGAATAATCCTACCTAAGAATGCTTGGAGTAATCTTAGATAAGGTGGCATTCAAAGGTTTAATTTCTTGTTAAATTCTTTATCAAATTTTTCTTGAATATCTTCTTTCCTCCTTCTCCATAGCAGTCGTCGATCCTACACCGTCCACCATCATTCAAATCTTCAACAACACAAGAAGACTCGTGCTGTTTTGGTATCAAAGCCTCGACTGGCTTTCCATGAAATTCGACGGCCATCCATTCCTTCTCTACTTCCACACATAGGTATTTTCTTGTAACATTTCCCATACCTGTCCAGGCTTGCATGGTGATCATCAACTTCAAGAGTTAAGTTTGATAGAACCTTACAACACATCTTCAACCAAAATCTAATATATCTTCATCCTTCACTTAAATTCTTCAAAGTCGAGTTTGAAGATTACCTATTTTTCAACCAAATCATTTGAATACTGAATGTAAGTCTTTGATTCTTCCTTCCTTATTTTTATCTTCCTAACCATTATTCTCCAACTACTATTAGCCTATCGTTATGTTTTTTTCATATCTTCAATTTTCTCAAGTAATTATTTATCTCTATCAGTGATTATCCATCTTCTTCTCCCTCAGTGATCTCTTCCTTTTTGCATCTTTGATTCGAACAAGATCTTGTAGATTCTACCATCATTTCTTGAGTCTTGATTAACTTGATTCAAGCAAGAAACTCATCCATTTTTCCAACTTTTTTTGAGTATCATTATGATATTCAACTACTCTTATCTTCCTCAGCATTAATCACTCATAAAAGAAGAAACTTTCTTTAACCAAACTCGTTCTTCCAAGCATTTTCTTTGTATTTTTCCTTCAAGCAAGATTACAATCCGTGTCTGCCAATATTACATCTGAGTGTATCAATAATTATTGATAACACATTATATCATTTACCTTCCATCACCAACTCCCTTACAAGTCCAAGAAGCTTTCAAGATCCTTACAACGCCACCAAAAAGCCTTCAAGAATCGAGTTCCAGTAGGAACCAATGAGTGTCGAAGCATCTTTCAATAAGAGTAACAATCATAGGTGAAGAGGTATCCATAAAGACCATGTTTGATACTATTCAACAACTTACAACAAGTTTACATGAAACCAATGCACAATTGTAGGAGCTTCCTTCCATTCAAAACCAATTCCAAAGGAAATAATCATGGGTAGCCGATCAAGAAACTCTTTAACACATGCACACGACCATGGAGGCTACAAACAACTGATAAGGCATGATGAGGAAGTCAATCTAAGCTCAAGTTGGGAAAATAAATAATCTAATGTAGTATGAATAAAGAGCACATGATAATGGATCTAATTACATCAACTACAACCGAAGAGGTAATGTAAATCGTCTACTAAGGTATAACCATTTTGAAAATGTAGGTATAGAGCTTAATCTCCCTGATTTCTATGGTGAATCAGATGTTAAACTATTTTTTGAATGGTCGAATGAAATTGAAGCAATATTTGAGTTTAGAGAGTATGATTATGAATGTAATTATTAATTAAAAAAAAATTTCTAGAGTTTGATATGATAATCTTAAGAGAACTCGTGAAAGGAAAGATAAAAGTAAAATCAAGTTTTGGAAAAATGTAAAGAAACACCTAAGAAAAAAAATTTGTACCTAAGGAGTATGAATAAGATATGCATATCAAATTGACTACTCTTAGGTAAGGACTTCTTAGTGTAGAAGAATATACTAAGAAATTTGAAAAACTAGCACTCTTATGTGACATGCAAGAAATAAATGAAAAAAAGTGTACTAGCTACTTAGGTGGCCTTAATAACTTAATTAGAGACAAAGTTAAAATGTTTGCATATGATTCTCTTGATGATTTGACTATGTTGGCCTTAAAATGTGAAAGATAAACTAAGTCCAACAATGCCTATAATAAGACTAATGCTTCAATTTCTACATCCACCAAAACTTATTCGAATGCATCTACATCAAAACTTGGGACACATATCTATTCAGCTAATGACAAAAAGACTAACCCTAATTGAGATGAAAAGGGTAAAAATAAAGTAAAGGAGATTTCCAATAAGCAAATTTTAAATGTAAAGGATATGGTCATTTTGCTAGAGAACGTCCTAACCCAAGGGTTTTGACCTTAAGTGAAATTGAGAACATAGAACCATGTATTAATGATGACGACCTAGAAACCAAATCTAATGATGATGTCTTGAGTATGTATGAAGATTATGGTAATCCTTGTTTTGTACTTAAAAGGGAATTACAAATACAACCTAATGATCAATCTACACAAAGGGATAAAAAATTTAAAACTAAATGTAGAATTGGAGATATGGTTTGTAAGGTCACAGTAAATGGTGGTTCGTTTACTAATGTTTCTAGTGAAAAAATGGTTAAACAACTAGGGCTAGTGACTACTACACATTGTAAACTATATTCATTACAATGGATTAATAAGGAAAAAGGAGCTAAGGTAACTAAACAAACCTTAATTAATTTTTGCATCAGTGATTACCATGATAAGGAATTATATGATGTCTTGCCTATGGATTCTTGTGGTATTTTGACTAGGAATACCATAGTAATATGATAGAAATACAATTCATGATGGTATGACTAATGAATATATTGTGCTTAAATATAAGTTGAAGCCATCTTAATGTGATTATGTACAACCACCAAGACTAAAAAGAGCATATTCTTACATGAACAGGAAATGATTAATTACATTGAGGAGGAGGGTGTTTGTTATACCTTAGTTGTGAAAGAATCTCAGTTTGGGGAGAAAAATTCTAACAAATCAAACCTTACTAGTTAACTTGATGAATATAATAATGTGTTTTCGGATATCTTACCTTTTGGTCTACCACTTATTAGAGGTATAGAGCATGCCATAGATTTAATTCATGGAATGCTTTACCTAATCGAGCTGCCTATAGATGTAATCCAAAGAAAGCCATGGAATTAAAAAAAATAAAATTCTAGAACTAGTGAATAAAGGTTATGTGGGACAAAGCATGGTTCCTTATTATATACCCGTCTTATTAGCTCCTAAAAAGGATGTTAACTGGCGTATGTGCATAGATTATAGGGACATAAATAATATTACTGTCAAGTATCATTTTCTTATGCCTAGACTTGATGACATGCTTGATGAACTTTGTGGTGCATGTGTGTTATCCAAAATAAAGTTAGGAAGTGTTTATCATCAAATGAGGATTAAGGAAGGAGATGAATGTAAAACAACATGTAAAACTAAATATGGTATCTATGAATGGGTTGTTATGCCTTTTTGGGTTATGTAATGCACATAGTTATTTCATGAGGCTAATGAATGAATTTATTTGTCTTTTCCTAGGTAAATTCATTATGGTTTATTTAGATGACATAATTGTATATAGTAAAAATGAACATGATCATCTTATACATTTAAGGAAACTATTTGATAAATCAAGGGAAACTAAACTATATGGAAAATTCAAAAAATGTGAATTTATGCTTCCATGTATAGTTTCTGTTGGTTATATTATTAGTGGCGAGGGAAAGTTGATTTTGTAAAGATATAAGCTATTCAAGAGTAACCTATTCCTAACGGTATATATCGAATAAGAAATTTTTCATAGGTTAGCTAGTTTCTATAGGATATTTGTTAAAGATTTCTCTACTATAGCTGCATGTATTGCTCAACCCATGAAAAAAGGAGAATTTATTTGGGGAAATGAATCCACTAAAGCCTTTGATACTCTCAAGAATAAATTATGCAATGCTCCCGTATTATCTATGCCTAATTTTAACATATGCTTTGAGGTGACTTGTGATGCTAGTGTGGTAGGCATAGAAGGAATTCTTTCACAAGAAAAAAGACCTATTGCATACTTTAGTGAAAAGTTAAACAGTGCTAAGTTGAATTATTCTACATATGACAATGAATTATTTGCTATCATACGTAGTTTAGAGACATAGAATCATTATTTGAGACCTAAACCCTTTGTATTACATTATGATCATAAAAGTTTGAAATATTTACATGGTTAAAAGAAAACAAGTCCTATATATACAAACTAGGTAATTTTCTTACAATCCTTGGTGTTTTCTATCAAACACTTGAATGGAAAATAAAATGTAGTAGCCAATACTCTTTCTAGAAGATCTACATTACATGTTATGTTGGATGCTAAATTTCTAGGTTTTGAAATGCTAAAAGAAATATATCCTAATGATGAAGATTTTCATTAGGAATATCAGGCATGTAAATATAATGTAAATTATGGTAATAATATAATATAATATGGATTCTTATTTAAACTTAATAAGCTTTGTGTACAAAGTTTAAGTATAAGGGATTTACTTATATAATAGATACATGAAGAAGATATAGCAAGCCATTTTGGTACTAAAAAAACATTAGAGATATTGTAAGGAAATTTCTATTGGCCACGTAGGATAAAGGGTGTATAAATTATAGTAAACCAATGTGTTATTTGTAAAAAGAGTAAAATTTATGTCACAAAGTTTTATATGCACCATTAACCGTGTCTAGTTAACCATAGAAAAGAGTTAGCCTGGGCTCTATTATGGTTGTGGTAGATAGATTTTTTAAAATGATTCATTTTATTCCATGTAATAAAACTAATGATACTACATATGTCGTTGATTTGTATTTTAAAGAAATAGTGAAACTGCATAGCATATCTAAAAGTAATATTTTAGATAGGGATATCAACTTTCTCAGTAACACTTGGAAGATATTATGGCACATGTTAGGCACCAAATTGTTATTTAGTACTTCACATCATCCACAAAATAATGGATAAATTAAAGTTACAAATCATACTCTTAGCACTTTGTTAAGAGGATTGGTAAGTAAAATTACTAAAGACTGGGATATTAAGTCAGCTCATATAGAGTTTGCTTATAATCAAAGTCCTTCAAGTACTACACATTCGAGTCCATTTGAGATTTTGTATGGAGGGAATCCTTACATAGTAGTTATTATGATACCCTTGAAGAAAGGTGAACTTAAAAGCAATGAGGCCAAGGAACGAGTGGAGTTCTTCCAAAAGCCTCATCAACAAATCAAGGGAAACATAGAGGGAGCCAAATGCAAGATACCAAAAACAAGCTAACAAACGTCGCACTCAACATGTATTTTATCCTAGTGATTTATTGTGGTTACATTTGGGAAAAGAAAGATTTCCTAATCTAAGAAAACATAAACTAGTGTTAAGAGAAGACGAACCATTTAAAATCCTTAAAAAATTTAGAGAAAATGCTTACGAACTTAAACTTCTAGAATCATATAGTTGTATTTTGAGGACATTTAATATTGATGATTTATCTCCTTACTTTAGTGATGTCAATTTGAGGACAAATTCTTCTCCGTTTGGGGAGAATGATGTAGGAGTATCCATAGATGATAAAGATTTGGCATATTTGATTGTGGAACCAATCACATTATATGTCTTTAATAATGATATTAATCATGTGCTAACCTTAATGAGTTTATTTTAACTCATTCTTATAGGTATGTAACATATTTGTAGAAAGAAGATCAAGTCATTTAAGGTGTTAATATACATAATATTTCATGTATTACAAGTAGGGCTATAAATGAGCTGAGCCAGTTCGGTATTCGGCTCGGCTTGGCTCGTTAAAAGCTCGGTTCGGCTCGTTCGTTTAATTAAACGAGCCTCAAAGTGAGGCTCGGGCTCGGTTTATTTTTTGGCTTTGGCTCGTGAGCTCGGCTCGGTTCGGCTCGTTAAAAGCTCGGTTCGGCTCGTTCGTTTAGTTAAACGAGCCGAGCCCAAACAACATTTTAGGCTCGTTTAGTTAAACGAGCCGAACCCAAGCCTAGGGGTATTCGGCTCGGCTCGACTCGTTTACAGCCCTAATTACAAGCTATTACAAAGGAAGCTACTATACATGAAAGTAAACTCCACAAGTCAAGAGATGTAGTCAGCATTAAAGTCAAAATTATTTTTTTGATTAGGGATCTTGTTAGTTGTTTTCATGTACTAATTATCTTACTTTGTTTGTAACAGTCTTTGTTGATTAATGTATTATATATGGTATAATTATACTGTTAATCCTAGTTTATGTGCTAGTCAGTCGTGTGTGTGTCATGTGGCTAAGTTAGTGTGTTACTTAGTAATGTATGACTTCCTATGTAAGTGTCGACACAATTGTAACATATGGTTGAATCATTTAAAATCTAATGCAAGTAATACACTTGGATACTCCTATCTTTTGTGATTGAATAATCTTACCTAAGAATACTTAGAGTAATATTGAATAGGGTGACATTCAAAGGTTTAATTTCTTGTTAAATTCTTTATCAATTCTTGCTTGAATATCTTCTTTCTTCCTTCTCCATAGCAGTCGTCGATCCTACACCTTCCACCATCATTCAAATCTTCATTAACACAAGAAGACTCATGCCAGTATTGTGATGTGGTATTAATTAAGTATGGTAAGTGGAAAATGAACATGGTTATGTTGTATGGTGATTTAAGCAACTGAAAGTTGGAAGACAAGGATATCTATTTTTTAGGTTTTGTAGAAATTTGGGTATTGTGGATATCGTAATGGTATTTTGGTCATATTATGATAATTTATAGAAAAGTATGCCATTATAATATTTTAGAGATTTTATAAATAATTTTATAAGTAATATGATTAAATTGTGGTTGAGTGGGATACAAGTTATCAAAAGTGTGATGCTGAGGCATTATATTTTGGTTAATATGAATCAAATATGAATTTTTGGTGATTATAAAGTGGAAATGATGATCAAAATCTTTTAATTATGTTACGTAAAATAGTTGGGATAGTTATGAGTAGCATTATTCAAATAAAATGAGAAAATGACTAAATTATAGCTAGTAACCTAAGGGCAAGCTAGTTATTGCATTTGTAAGACGTTAGAGTTATACCTTGTTTTTTGGACATGTTAATAATGTTAATTTAGGATGGTTTACTAAATTTGGTGATGATATGGGACTTATGGGATAATTTATACTTATCTTGTGAAACTAGGGTTTCATAGGGGGGTTATAGCATTTTTCTTTAGAGAATGTCTCAATCATCATCTGGTTGTGTGGTTTGTACCTTGTTTATTTATTTTTATTCTGGTTTATATTTATTTCATAATTATATTTATGTATACATGATGATATCAAGATAAAAAAATAGTTTGGCAAGACGTTAATTACTTAAAGTAAAAGATCATATAAGTTAGGACCGAGGTATTTAGTTTGTTTCATCGGCCAATAATAGTGGGTCCGGAGCATTTTGTCTTGAGAGATACCTCAAATAGTTCCTGTAATACCCCAAATTGAGCGGAGTGTTATAAGGATTGATCTGGCTACTTATATCAATATGGTATACCATCCTTTTGGTGATTCCATCCTAAGAACTCCACAGTTAAGCGTGCTGGCCGTAAAGTAATTTTAGGATGGGTGACCTCCTGGGAAGTTTCAGAAATTTTCTAAAAATTTCTCGGAAAGTGCTTGAGTGAGGACAAAGCGTGCTGAAAGGGCTTGTGTTGATCTGTAGGGCCAGCCGATCAATCCGAAAGCGACTCGGGGTGTTACAAATGGTATCAGAGCGAAACCGTGACCGTGAGCTGAACTTGGATGAGTCAGTCAGTCACCAAGTGGGACGATTCTTGTGATGAACTGTATTGAGACAGTCATTGGTTAAGGCGCAACGAGGACGTTGCGTTCTTTGAGTGGGGGTGAATGTAATACCCCAAATTGAGCGGAGTGTTATAAGAATTGATCTGGCTACTTATATCAACATGGTATACCATCCTTTTGGTGATTCCATCCTAAGAACTCCATAGTTAAGCGTGCTGGCCGTAAAGTAATTTTAGGATGGGTGACCTCCTGGGAAGTTTCAGAAATTTTTTGAAAATTTCTCGGGAAGTGCGTGAGTGAGGACAAAGCGTGCTGAAAGGACTTGTGTTGATCTGTGGGGCCAGCCGATCAATCCGAAAGCGCTCCAAGGTAGCCCCCGCATGGTCGTATCGACTCGGGGTGTTACAGTTCCATCGGTTTAAGAATAAGGGTTAGGATCATGATGCCTTTAGAGTGTTGAGTCCATTCCATCAGATGATAACAGTAGCTCAAGAGCTTTTTACCTTGGAAGGTGCTTCCATTCGTTCTATTGGATTATGAATAGTGGGATCCCTGAACTCAATGTTATTAAGAATACATATTATGATTATACCTAATAATGAAACTCATATTTAGTTCTTCTCTTGCACGTATCATGTTTAATCAATATACGTGCTTATTCTTCCATGTATCCTTATGTATTTGTATGGCCTTGCTATGATTTTATTGTTACCTTACTCAGTACATGGCATACCAATCATCCTTCTCATTGGTGCTACTCATTCTCATGAGCTGGTGATCTAGACTTTGTTGTGCAGGTTGATTAGGACCATTTATATGATTTATCTACATATGATGATCTAATTGTGGAGAAGTATATATTATAGGGTTGGAAGTAGAGTTGTTGTTATCTGATAGTTAGTTTGGCTAGGATACATTTTTGAACTCTTAGTTCCAATGGTCCTCTTTTGATTGTATTTTGTTATTTTCTACTCAAAGTTAATCTCCAAAGGGTTTTTTAATCTTTGTAAAAAGTTCCCTTGTTTTCTATTTTTTCTTATTTTAAGCTCTAAGTATTTTTCCTTGTAATTGATGTAAGAATGGTATGGTAAGTCAGACTTATATCGATTATGGTAGTAACACCATTTTATATTATTATTATACTTCCACTAAATATATTTTTTAGTAGTAAATTTTTGGGTGTTATAATAGCCACAACCTTTGACATTTGACCATTTTACCCTCATAAATAGTAAATCTTAATATTTTTTTGAGCGTCTTAGCATAAAATGACATTTTGGTTAGACCATAAATAGTGTTTTTTTTAAAAAAAAATTGGAGTGGGACTTTATTTTAACTTGGTTAAGCTAATTTTTTCTACTATTTTTTCTCATTTTGGTCCTTATAGCAAAATTTTATTTTTTGTTAACGCTTTTACCCTCATTTAGGGTTACTTGAATTTGTGGATCGAGTTAAATATCTTTAAAGTGTGTTTTAGTCATTGAATGAATACATAGATGTATACTATGATGGGATATACTTTAGGTCCTTCAATACCTAAGTTTGAATTTTTAATTATTTTCAAGACTCTTACTTGGTAAAAGGTGCATCGTTGTTTCTTTTAAAAAAGCTTTTCTTGTGGCTTCTTGCCTCTAATTTTTGACATTTTCCTATAGCATGTGGCCTTTGATTTTTGGGGTTTTCCTAAAAGTTTTGAGTGATCTTATGAGCCACAATGATTCTTTAGATCAATGGTTTTCATGGTTTTAAAAGAATTTTTGAATGTTCTTTAAGCTTTGGTGTTAACCATAAATACTTATTGTAACAACCTATTTTTATGAACTTAAAAATTTTGTTTGTAGAGTTAAGTATGGAAGCTAAAACAATAAAAATGAAGGGTGTTATCACCACACTTGGTATCTGTTTCCTTTACTATTCTTATACCAAGTGCTAAGGTTAAAATCATTACTCCGCTTAGATTAATAACATGATTATAGAAATTAGAATAGAGAAAACATTAGATAAATACCATGTTAATTAAAAATAACATTAGCAATTTACAAAATTCAAGTGAGAAATTATAGGAGGACATAAGAGTCTAAATACAACCAGAAATAAGATAGTAAAAGAGATATCAGATAGTCCTACGCTCTCAAATCTGAACTACCAGCTTTCAACTGAACTCAAAAGTTGGCCTACAAAGTCCACTGCTTATTGAATATGTAGGGGCCCACAAGAATGAACCCGTTAGTAAAATGGTATTGAGAAACCCTTTATAGTAAACTAATATGAAAAACTAACATGGAACACATACAAGGCATAACAATTAACATGGTATAAGACATATACATATACATACTAGAATTAATATACAATAATCATTTAGATAATCAATTACCATCAAGGTCACATACTGTTCATATTCGTTCATCTAGAACAACTAAACTTACCAAACGAGCATACTAGATGCTCTCTGAAGTATGATTAGAAACAAAGTCCAACACAACAACCATAACCTTCATAGTATAACTTATATCTCAATATCAATCCCAAAAAATGCATAACATCACAAGTTAGGCACAAAGGCACAATACCTACACAAGTAGGCATGAAAGCTACTACCAAACTATAGGTACGCACGAAGGCTGATACTAAAACTATAGATAGACACAAAGGCTGCTACTAAAACTATAAGTAGGCACAAATGATGTTACTAAACCTTAGGTAGGCACAAAGGCTACTACCGACCAATCTAATAATCTAATAATAATCATTATTATATCTAATTTTATTTATTTATATTTAGGGACCTCACTACTCTTAAACTGGTGGAACGGTCTAAAGCATCTCTCAGGGACGACACACTTGAGCCACTATTATCGTCCGATAGAATAAACCCAATATCTCTTAGGGTAAAATGCTCCTAAGCCACTATTCTTAAGTGGTAGAATGGTTTAAATAATTTCTTAGGGATAACACAACTAAGCCACTATTATTGTTTGGTGGAACAGACCCAACATCTGGTCCCGACTCACGTAATCTTCCACTTTAAATAATTAATATATTATCTATTAGTTCTTATCTCAAATCATATTCTCGCTCATGTCTAGTATAGGGTCCCACTATTCTTAATCCAATGGAATGGAATAAAGCACCTCTCATGGATAGGACACCTGAGTCACTATTATTGTCCAGTGGAATGGACCCAACACATTTTAAGGCAAAACGATCCTAAGCCACTATTATCGTCTGGTGGAACGGACCTATAAACACCTTAGCCCAACTCACGTGATCTTTCACTTTAAATGATTAGTATCTTATTCATAATTGGTTTATGAGCAAGAAATTAAGGCAAGAAACACATCAACATATAGATAAGAAGGCTGATCTCTAAGGTTAAGATGCTTATTTTTCCTCGAAAACCCTAAATTCACAAATTAGACACAAATTTCCCCATATTGATCATTTATCCACCAAATTTAGTATATATTCCTCAATTAATATTATTACTAAGATACCTAAAATTTGAGGTCTAACTCCTACATTTTACACATGTGATAATAGTCCTACATCAAAAGTTACTATTTACAAAGCTCCCAAAACCCTAATCTCACAGGTAAATCATAGCTTTTCCTATAAGGCTTATATAATTATCAAATTCAATATGAATCCCAAAAATACCAATATTAACAACATATCTAAAATTCATAGCCTAAATCCAACATTTTACACATGTGATAAAAACATTACCATTTTAAGGTTATTATTCCCAAATTAAACCATTTTCTCATTTGAGGAACTTATGGCATTCATAATTACTCTAATCACTCCACATGATATTATTAGAATATTTTAATCCACCTAACACATTAAATAAATAAATTCCCATATTAACCTATATTGACCAAAATACCCTTAAAGATAGCCGATATCCCTTATTTTATGAAAAGCTTATATTTTCAATATCATTATTTTCAAATCCTCCATTTAACAACATAAATCTAAAATATAATTATTCTCCACTCATCATACTACACTAAGCCTAAATTACAACCATATATCACATTGAATAACATAGGGTTTTGCACATAAGGCATTATCGTAACGATATCGCATAGAATACAGATAGATCTAATTTCCATACTTAACCATTTTTGCTTATTTCCAATTATCCGAGACAACCATAATCAAGGTCAATATTGAGGTTAACATTAAAAATATACTAAGGCCATCCTAGGCTCAATTATTCACATCTGGGCACTTTAGGCTAAAAATGACCAAAATGCCCCTAAGACCAAAATTTTCATATTATCATCTATTTAAATACTAACTTTATTTTATTTATTAATTTTTTATGAAAAGGATAAAATACCTTAAATAAATTATTTATCATGTAATCAAATTATTAGGTATGCCAAATGACCATTTCGCCCTTATTCATGGTTTTGCATATAAAACCTTAACGTGCCTATCTAATATATCCGGAATCACATAATCTCATATTCAACAATATATAATTCACCTAAGATATGTTTTTTAGGATAAATATTATAATATACTAAAAATTACTAAATTACCCCTAAGGCACTCATCCGTAATAATTATTCCACAATTTTATCTAAGCATACTCAACCTATTATTTTATACATATTTATCATGCAAAAGATTTTCTTGACAACAAAATCATTTTAATCATACTTTCATACCCAAAATATTCTACATCAGATAACATGCTCATTTCTCTGATTTATATGATAACAATAATAATCATATAATTATAATGTAACGAATCATGCTTAACATATTTCACACACAAAAACCCTAATGTACCATGCAATATTTATCATTTTAGTAAGGTATAACAATTACCTACATTCCAACCAAAAGGTAAAAATAACGGTATTCTACTAAAATTATACGATTTCGCTGCTTAAACTTTCATACCTAAAAATAATATCATAATTACCAAATGAATATTTACGAGCTAAAATAATAATTATAATAATAAAATATTTATTTTTATAAAATTATCAAAATACCCTTACTTAATAATAATGGTTACCAAAATTTATAAAACCCAAAACATTTCTCATGTTGCATGCATAGTGTGAGCCTCTTATAAAAATAGGAGAAGGTTATGGTTGGTAGCCTGGAGGGTGAGGCAGGGAGAGATGGCAATAGGGGTGGAGAATGGTGGTGATTGGTAGTCGACGGTGGAGGGTGGCGAGCTGGTGGATACAAGGTGGTGATGTAGGGGCTTGCATGCCTGGTGGTGGCTGGTCTCGGTGGTGGAAGTGTATAGGGAGAGAGGAAGGTTACAAGTAGGGCTAGATGACATGGGAGGAGAGGAGTGGTGGTGGCGGTACTTGTGTGTGGTGTTGGGTGTGTAGGATGGTGATGGGTAGAAAGGGTCATGGTGCAAGTAGGATAATTGGTGCTATAGGGAATGTGGCTCGATTAGGGCAGGAAAAATAAAGTAGTCGGGACTTGGTGGTGATGGGTGGTGCTAATTGGTGGTGATGGTGCTAGCTAAGGTGGTGTGGGATGGCTGTGGTGCTATCGGAACTACAATGGAAGGTGTAGGAAAATGGAGAAGGTGCTGCAATGGGGGAGGAGATGATGGTTGGAAGATGGTTTAGTTGTGGTGGTTGCATGCATAGGTAAGGTTGTGGATGAGGCAGGGATATATAGGAATGTTGTGGATGGTTGGGGTGAGGCACAAGGGACATGACTGGATTTAGGGTAAATGGGAAAGAAGGAGAAGAAGGTGGAAGGGAGGTTGTGCAGGAAGTGTGCCGGGTGGTACTGGAATTGCACGAAGATGGAGGGGCAGGGATGGGTGTTGGGTGTGGTGCTGTAGTATGTGGTTGGTTGTTAAGGATAGCTGGTTGGGGAAAGGGGTTGAGGAGATTTAAGGTCGAGAGAGGGAGTTAGGGAAGGTTAGTTGGGGTTGGAGGTTGGTAGTCATGTAGGATGGGGCGCCGGGGTGGTGAGGTTGGGTGCTGGGAGGTTTGGTTTTAGTTGAGAAGGTGACATATGTATATATGTATGTATGTATGTATGCAGATGGAGTTAAATGGAGTGAGGTAGGTGAGGTGACAGGGATTTGGGAGCACAAGGGCTGGGTTTGTATGTGTATGTAAACACACATGTAGAGACGGGGTGAGGTGATGGGGTTGCAGCAGGGGATGGAGAGAGTGTTTAGGGGAGAAGATTAGGGCACTATAGAGGGATAGAATAGGGGATAAAAATGGTAGGGTGGGGTAGAATTTTATTTATTAGTTTTAGGTTTAATTCAAATACATTAGGGAACCAGGTAGGAAAATATATTGAGAAAAATGATTTGGATTAGGATAGGTTTAATAGAATGAAAAAAGGTAAAATAATTAGGGATAAATTTTATGGAATTTATTTTGGGTTACGGATCAAGGTTATAAACAAAATAATTAAGCTAAAGTTTACAGGTTATTTTTAAATAAAAAGGCCAAACACCAAAAAACAAAGGTTACGAAATTTTGGAGTGTTATACTTATAGATGTTGATGATTATCTCTATAATACAATAGGTTATGGTTATCCTTTAAAACTAGTAGAGGTTATGTGTTATCATGTAAAATTGGAAGAGGTTATGTGTTATCCTTTAAAACTGAAAAAAGTCTTGTGGACTTTTGTTTCCGATTACTGTAAAACAATATAGTCCACTAGCAAATGTATTAGTGGTTTGGTACCATTTATACTCTATAGGCTTCATTTGATCAGTATAAGGGGTACACATACTTAAGGATTAAGTTAGCTTTAGTGAGGCCACCATTTTAGGAGGCCACTGGTGGTGGGCATTAGACGTCCAAGATGCCATAGCATTTGAAAACTGATGAGAGGTGGATGGGTTGTCCTTTTATTAGCCCCTTGGCTCAAATGCTCCCGTGTAGTATAGTCGAGCTCCTATGTATTGAGATTCCTAATCGGGATGACCATGTGTTGATTCCTTTCTAAGATGACTATGTGTAGTTGATTCCTCTCTGAGATGGCTATTGATGTAGGAGCAAACACTCAAGAATTGGCTTTCACAATTATGGAACCAATTGTTCTTCATTTGGAAAGTATATCCCATAAATTTGAAGACTAACAAATGGTTAAGTTGCTAGAAATGTATCAAAAAAGCAACAAAGTGTCTACATGCATGTGCATGACATGCATGAAAATGATGACCATGTGCGTGGGGAGTTTATTGGTAGCATGGTCGAGCATTAATATTAATATTAACTAATTAATTAATTAAGTAGTAGAGTTAGATAATAGGAAAAGCATAAAGTTAGCATAAAGGTAGCGTAATATTTTTTAGCTTGGGACCTTTTAAATTATGCTTTTAGCTAATGTTCGAATGGCTATAAGCAGCCATAGAAGGCACAATTATGAGACATTGAAAGTTGAAGATAAATATTGAAGTTGAATACAAGTGAATTCTGTGTGAGTTCAATTCAAGTTAATCGAATCTGTGTGAATGATGTAGCTTGTTTTAATCTCTTCATATGTATAAATTAGAGATTAATTCATATCTTTTATACTCTCCTTAATCCATATTTTTCCAGTCATAATTATCATCCAAATCCTACTCTAATTTATATTTAAGCAAAGCCTTAATTTGGTTTATACAATAGAAACCCTAAACAACCATTTGAAACCCTACCACCTTTCATCCGAACCAAACAACACTTTATCTTTTCTATTCGAGTCAAACCCTAACCCTAAATCATGATCTCATCCTTCATCTAAACCCTAACCTTCAAAGCTTATCATCATCAATATACCATTGTCGAATGCATATACTAATTACCACAAATCGTTCAAATCATTGCCACCATCTTTCCATCCTATTTAAATGTGTTAAACCCTAATACACCATCACCGAGTCTTATTATAATTATTATCATCACAACCAAAGCATATTCTCATCAATTTGAGAAATCCATCCTCCCACACACATCAATTTTGGCATCAAAGCCATAGGTTGGTGGTATTGCAATCAAGATTCATTCTTTCCTTTAAGATTCTTCAAGATTCATCAATAAAGTGTCCTATATTCATGAATCTCTAAGAGTTTATAAAAAAAAAACAAAAGGGCCAAGCACTTAAGGGCGCGTTTGGGAGAGTAATAATCAGTTGATGAGGAGAAAAGATGGAGAACCAAGGAGAGGAATTGAAGGATATTCTCAAGACCTTGATGGACAAAATC
The DNA here is from genome assembly GCA_039764185.1 of Tamarix austromongolica. Lineage (NCBI taxonomy): Eukaryota > Viridiplantae > Streptophyta > Magnoliopsida > Caryophyllales > Tamaricaceae > Tamarix > Tamarix austromongolica. The sequence continues at coordinate 5,583,706 of CM077816.1, read as the reverse complement.
AAGGAGGTTAAATTACATGTGGGGAGAAAAGAAGCTTCCTAAGCCCACAAGTCCCATTTGCAGCCACAAAACCGATGAGAACAAGTAGAGGAAGGGTACATGAGAAGGCCACACAAAACCGAGTGGAAGAAGAAGAAAAGAGCGTGGGGAATTATGTAAGGCTATGTGACACCTTGAGAAAAACCTATGATGATGTGGAAAAAGGAATCCGCTTTGATCTTCCTAGCTTTGAAGGTAATCTCAATCCAGAATCTCTTCTCGAATGGTTGTAAATTGTTAAATCAATTTTTGAGTATAAGGAAATTGATGGCGAGAAACAGTGCCAAATGACAATATTAAAGTTTTAAAAATTTGCTAGAGTGTGGTATAATAATTTAAAAAGGAGACGGGAGAGAGAAGGAAAATCAAATATTAGGTCATGGGAACAATTAAAAAAGCATTTGAAGAAGAAATTTGTGCCTCGAGAATACGAGAAAGAAAATTTTATAAAAATGACTACACTGAGGCAATGGTAAATTAGAGTTGAATAATACATTAGGGAGTTCGAAAGGTTAGCTCTTGTATGTTATGTCTGAGAACAAGAAGAAAAAAGGTGTACACTATTCATCAAGGGTTTAAATATGAATCTTTGAGAAGGTAGAGGTGTACCCTTATGAAGTGTTTGAAGACCTAAACAAGTTAGCCATCAAGTTTGAGAAACAGTTGAAGAGGACAAAGCCACCAAGCAAGTTAACCAATGCTCCATACGGTTTGACTTTTAAAGGTGTGTTGAAGCCACCAATTTCTCAAGCCACAAACCAAGACAATGTTAGGAAGCTTACTCCTAAAGAAAAGGACAAGGACCAAGTGGTTGATAAGGTGAAAAAATAATGCTTCAGGTGTAGAGGTTATGGCCACTTTGCTCGGGATTGTCCAAACCAAAGGGCATTAACTTTGAAGGAGATAGCAAACATGGAGGCTTTTGAAGATAATGAAGACCTTGATGAAGACTTTGAAGAGGAAAGTGATAGCCTAGGGGATGCTTTGGAAGAAGGCTAAGTGGATTGCTACATGTTGCAAAGGATGCTCCAATTATAACCACAACCTTTACTTACTCCACAAGAGAAGATTTTCAAGGCTAAATGTAGTGTTGGTGATAAAGTGTTTGAAGTTGTAATTGATAATGGCTCATGCCCTAATTTTGCTAGTGAGAAGATGGTGAACAAGCTCGATTTGGAGACCAAGGGTCATCCAAGACCATATTCACACCAATTACTCAATAAAGATAAAGGTATAAGGGTAACCAACTAGACTCTTATCTCTTTTAAGATTGGAAATTATTTTGATGATGATTTATGTGATATTTTTCCTATGGATACTTGTCACATTTTGTTGGGGAGGTCGTGGCAATTTGATAGGAAGGTTGTGCATGACAAGGTCCTTAATGAGTATGTGGTATGTAAGGGTCCAAAGAAGTTAAGGCTAAAACCTAATCTAGATGGGGAGGATTCGGTTTTGAGGAATGAAAGGGAAGAAAAAAAGGAGGATGTTTAGTGTAGGAGGGAAAGAAAAAAGAGTTAGATGGAGTTGTTGATCCTTAAGGAGTGTGAGATGAATGAAGCCATTAAAGATGAGAGGATATATGCTATGAATTAGTGGTAAAAGAGGTCCAACAGGGGGAGATTGCTAATATGAATCCAAAATTACAACAAGTGTTGAAAGAGTATGACAATGTTTTTCCGGAAGAGTTGCTAAGTGGGATACCACCTTTGAGAGGTATTGAGCATGCTATTGACCTTATGCCAGAGTTCCATTACCGAACAAGGCAGGTTATAGATGTAATCTGGAGGAGATTAAGGAGCTTCAGAAACAAGTGCAAGAGTTGTTAGACGAAGTTTATATTTGGGAGAGTATAAATCCATGTGGGGTTCCAACTTTCTTGGTGCTTAAGAAGGATGGTACATGGAGAATGTGTATTGATTCGAGAGCAATCAACAACATCACAATCAAGTATAGATTTTTGATGCCAAGATTGGATGACATATTAGATGAGTTGCATGGTGCAAAGGTGTTCTGGAAGATTGATCTTAGAAGCAGTTGCCATCAAATGAGGATAAGGGAAGGGGACGAGTGGAAGACAGCTTTTAAGACTAAGTACGGGTTATATGAGTGGTTGGTAATGCCATTTGGGATTATGTAATGCACAAAGTTCCTTCATGATGTTGATGACAGAGGTACTTAGACCATTCCTTGGAGTCTTTGTTGTTGTTTACCTTGATGATATCTTAGTATATAGCAAGAGTAAGTTTGAGTACATACAACACTTGAATAGGATATTTAACAAGCTTAGAGAGGTGAAGCTCTATGGTAAGATGGAGAAGTGTGACTTCATGATGGAGAGTGTGATTTTTCTTGGTTATATTGTTAGTGGGGATGGTATTCGAGTTGATCCATCAAAGATGGAAGTTATATAATTATGGCATATTCCTACTAATGTCCATAAAGTTCAAAGTTTCCATGGATTGGCTTCATTCTATAGGAGGTTTATCAAAGAATTCTCTAACATTGCAACACCTATCACATAGTTGATGAATAAAGGATAGTTCCATTAAAATGATCAAGTGACAAAGGCTTTTGAAGACTTGAAGACAAAGCTCCCAAATACATTGGTATTATCTTTACCTTCTTTTGATAGATTATTTGAAGCAACATATGATGCAAGTGGTATAGGCATTATGGGTGTACTTTCACAAGAAAGGAATCCAATTGCTTTCTTTCTTGAGAATTTGAATGGCGCAAGACTCAACTATTTGACCTATAATAAATAGTATTATGCTATTGTGCGTTGTTTGGAGACATGGATTCATTACTTAATATCCAAGACTTTTTGTACTTCATTTAGATCATGAGAGTTTGAAGTATTTACATGGTCAAAATAAGGTGAGTCCAAGACATGATAAGTGGATAAGCTTCTTACAAACATTTATGTTCTCTACAAGACATGTGGATGGCAAAGAAAATGTCGTGGCAGATTCATTATTAAGGAGGACCATAGTACTTACCATGATTTATGTAAAGCTTTTGGGGTTCGAGATGTTGAAGAGTCAATATGCCATGGATGATGATCTTGCTATGATCTTCAAAGATTGCAAGAAACAAGAAAGTTATGGGGCTTATGTTATTCATGATGGGTTCTTATTTAAGCACAACAAATTATATATGCTGAAGACTTTAGTTTGAGACTTAATGATCAAAGAGGTGCATGAAGGAGGAATTGAAGGATACTTTAGAGTTCACAAGACTTTGAAGTTGTTGCAAGAACATTTCTATTGGTCGAGAATGCAAAAGGAAATACAAGTCATGGTTGCTAGGTGTGCTACATGTCAAAGAACAAGAGTTTCTTCCACAAAGAGTTATATGTACCTTTACCTGTGCCTACTCAACCATGAGAAGGTGTTATTATGGATTTTAAACAATGAGGCAAGGATTCTATTATTGTTGTGGTGGATTGATTTTCCAAGATAGCTCATTTTATTCCATGTTACAAGCCTGATGATGCTACCCATGTTGTAGATTTATATTTTAAGGAGATCATGAGATTGCATGGAATTCTGAGAAGTAGTATTTTGGATAGAGATGTGAAGTTCCTAAGTTATGTTTGGAAGACGTTATGACACATGCTAGAAACAAAGCTTCTGTTTAGCACGTCATATCATCCTCAAATGGATGGAAAAACCAAAATTACTAATAGAACTTTTGGTACTTTGTTGAGGGGATTGATGAGTAATAGTGCTAAGGATTGGGATTTCAATTTAGCACATGCAGAGTTTGCTTACAATCGAAGTCCTTCTACTACAACAAGCTCTGGTTCATTTGAGATAGTATATGGTATTAATCTATATATGCCAATTGATATGGTACCATTGAAGAAAGGTTAAGTGAAGAGTTACAATGCACAAGAGAGAGTGGAGTTATTTCAAAAACTTCATCAATAAATCAAGCACAACATTAAGAAGGTAAATAGAATTGTATAAGACAAGAGCAAACAAGCATAGGAGCCAACATGTTTTTAAACCAGGAGATTTAGTATGGTTACACTTGAGGAAGGAGAGATTTCCTAATCTAAGGAAACACAAGATCATGCTAATGGAGGATGGTCCTTTCAAAGTACTTTGAGATTTTGGACAAAGTGCTTATGAGCTTGATCTGCCAGATTCATATGGTGGGTATCAAGGACATTCACCGTTGGAGATATTAGCCCTTATTATGGCAATAAAAATTTGAGGGAAAATTCAAATCAACAAGGAGAGAATGATTCAGGATAAAACATTCAAGAATTGGATTTTACAATTATAGAACCAATTATTCTTCATTTGGAAAGTATCTCCCACAAATTTGAAGACCAATGGATGGTTATGTTGCTAGAAACGTACCAAAAAAGCAACTAAGTGTCTATATGCATGTGCATGACATGATTGGAAAAGATGACCAAGTTCATGGAAATTTTATTGGTAGAATGGTTGAGCATTAATATTAATATTAGCTAATTAATTAATTAAGTAGTAGAGTTGGATAATAGGAAAATCATAAAGTAGCATAATATCTTTTAGCTTTGAATATTTTGAATTATGCTTTTAGCTAATGTTAGAATGGCTATAATCAGCCATAGAAAGCATGAGTATGAGACATTTAAAGTTAAATATCAATATTGAAGTTTAATACAAGTGAATTTTGTGTGAGTTCAATTTAAGTTAATCGAATATTTGTGAACAATTTAGCTTGAGAATTTTAATCTCTTCATCTGTGTGAATTAGATATTAGTTTATATCTTTTCTACTCTCCTTAATCCATATTTTTACAGCCATAATTATCATCAAAATTTCACTATAATTATTTTTTAAGCAACGCCTTAATTTGATTTATACATTGGAAACCCTAAACTACCATTTGAAACCCTAACACCTTTCATCCGAACCAAACAACACTTTATCTTTTCTATTCAAATCAAACCCTTACCCTAACCCTAACCCTAAACCACGATATTATCCTTCATCTAAACCCTAACCTTTGAAGCTTAGCATCATCAATATACCATTGTTGAATGCATATACTAATTACCACAAATCATTCGAACCATCACCTTCGAATCATATCTATTTTGTTCGAATCATCACTACCATCTTTCCATCCTATTCCAATGTGTTAAACCCTAATACACGATCATCCAGTCTTATTCTAATTATTACCATCACAACCAAATCATATTCTCATCAATTTGAGAAATTCATCCTCCCATACACATCAGCTATATTAATGATTATGCTTTATTATTTATATCCTTGACTTTTTTTTATTAGGGTAGGATAATTGTCCCTATATGCCTTGGTATTTATTCCTTGTTGCTATTTTTTGTTTCCCATGGGTTTTATCCATTTGTGGTAGGACTAAATTTCTAGGATTGTGCCTTGGAGTCTGGATCCATACACTTATGGCTTATGTAATTCTCTTAATTGTTCCTTTGGTTATATATCTTAATGTGACACTTGTTAAAAAGTATGATAGAGATGTTTGTAGGTTTTACCTAATTCCTCTATGCTTATCAAATCCTTTATGATTTCAAATTATACATTTTTAAGCCCTAGGTTGTTAGCTTAAAGTTATCCTATGTGTTTAAGTGTAGGCATGAAATATGTATACTTCATTGTCAGCATGTATCATATATGCTTTATTCTCAGCATGATTATTATTATGGGAATGGATTTCCTAGAGTTCCCTATAATCTTTGTTCTCTTTGCTTACACATGATCAATTCCATTGTCGACATGATGTTGTATGATGTGATAATGTATTTTGTGTGAAATATTCATATGTGAGATAATTAGGTATTACTCAGTATGCTAGTCGTACTGATACATAACCATTTTAGTTTGTCCATGTTTCTCAAGTCTTGTTTTTTAGGGTTGAGGGTGTTGAATCATCAATCAAATCAAGAGATGCTTCATTTTTGAATCTTTATGATCCTGCATTCTATTTTTTTTGGCTTATTTTGAACTTTGTTAGACATTTTGATCTTATATATTTTTTGTATAGTTTTGAAAGTATTGTATCAGACTCAAATTAGGTGACAATCACATATGACTCATGGGATAGGTGTTTACTTGTTAGCCTTACATTTGGTATAGATTTGGTAATGATTGTACCTCTACTATGTTGGATGAGGCACTAACACCCTACATTTCCTATTTAGCTTCTACAAAGTATCTTATAAAATAAAAATTGGTTGTAAAAATGGGGGTGTTACAAAATCTCTAGTAACATATACTCTCTTCATTCCTCCTCAGATAGGAAAATGATATTCAACCTCACTAATACTCGTAGAAGCATAGGGATGACCCTCAACTATCATTTTCTTCTTCTTAATAAGTTTGGGAATAGAAACATTATAGGAAATAAAATAAAGAGTCCATGCTTTCAATTTGTGTAAGGTGTTAATTAATTTTGTTTAATTAATCGGCATTTTAAATCTAGTGTGGTGTATGTAATGCCTTTAAGGATTCTCTCTCTCTCTCTCTCTCTCTCTCTCTCTCATACTTGTACTGGATTGAGTCTATTTTCTTTGGACTACATATAATAAATTCTAGATATAATAGATATATATATAATTATCATTTACTTCCATCCCTATTTTCTATTTTTTCAAGGAATGATGTTTTTTCATTTTTCCTATCCCCTTTTCCACATCCCCATCCCTATAAAACATAAATTATATTCTCACATCTTAGTTATAATACACTTGGGTCACTAGTAAACCTCCAATCCTTAAGTACATATCGATTGGCCAATAGATCAAACTAGTATGGAGTAGATTAGGGGTTCTTTATTTATAATAGAACTATGTAATAATTTTAATAGTTTCAAACACTGGGTCCTAACTGATCCACTCTTTCACTTTAAGTATTAATATATCATTAGTAAATTAGTTAATACTTGACATAATATAATGCATTACTTGATTTACTTAAGGTCATCACATTTCGACTTTTCTTATTATTGACTTATAATATGGGAGAATACTTATCATCTATTATTAAAAAATGATGATTATCATGAGTTCATACCAATGATAGTATTTACTATAAATGCTAGAGTTTCACCATGGTTATCATGAGTTCATACCAATGATAGTATTTACTATAAATGCTAGAATTTCAACATGGTTAATCACATCAAGGATGTTGAATACCATCTAAAGTAATTATGAGGCATAAAGGAGGATATCAAGTATAATTGGGGATATAACACCAGTAGGAAGACCATAAAACCCTAAAACACAACTACGCCATAACTTCATCCATACAACTAACCAATTCACCAAATTTAACACATCATTCTAAAATATTATTTTAAATGCCATATCTAAAATTCAGGATTTACTCTAACATTTCACACATTAAATACCAATGTTACCTTTTTGGTAAAAATTCCCAAATGAAGTCATTTTCCTTATAATATCATACTTATACTACCCCCAATTTATCTCAAATACTTTACAACCAACACTTATAATTATTACAGCCCAAAAAAACTTACACAACCTCAAATTTCTAGATATTTCCTAATTTGACCGTAAGCCCATAATTCACCTAAACATTTAAAAACTTCTTATTCTCATAACATGATTCACACTTAACCAAATCCTATTATATTATATATTAAAATTTAATTAAAAACCCCAATGAATATGATGGCGTATTTATTTTCCACAAAAAAAAAATTAAAATTTGACCTAAATGCCCTTAAGCCATAATAATCCAAAACCACAAAACTTCCACATGTTTTAAAAATCATAAAAATCACACACAACCATCCTCACCTTATCAAATTGTCAAAAATGTACTTAATATTAATAACAAGACACCTTAAAGCACCACAAGGCCTAGACAAAAACTCTATGAACCCAAAACACCTTAAAATTTTAACCTCAACACAACCCATAATTAATAATGCTTAGTCTCATCTTTATCTACTAAAACATAAGCTTAATAAAATAATTAATTATGCCAATGCACTTGAGATTTTATGGAAACTCCTAGCAAGTCCTAAAGTTTAAAAGTTACACATAAAGTCATAATACCCCTAAAATCATGAATTACCAAGTAGCACATGTGTATAATTAAAATGAAACCTAGGCATGATTTCTACAACAACATGCTAATGTGTAACTTTTATAAGAAAAAACATGTAACATTCAAGCCCTAATCTAGAAGACATGTATCCTTTCCACAAAACAGCTCCAATATCTATGCAAGCAAAAATACCTCCTAAGCACCCTTTTCCAAGAATGTATGATCCTCTAAAAGTAATAAAAAAAACAAATAAGAGTTTAGAATGAGTAGGGATTATCAAGGAAGGGTAAGGAAAAGGAGGAGGCAAGCTAAATAGAACAAATGCAAAAGCTATATGTGGTTGAGGATGGCTTAGTTGCATGGATGGTTGGCATTACTAGGGTTCTCTAATGTGAAAGGGTGGCACAACAATGGAGAAGTTGCATTAAACTTGCATGTTGATGGCTAGGCTTTGTGTGAGTTTCCAATGCAAGTTGTGGTGGCTTATGTTGGGTTATGACAAAGCAAGGGGGATGGTGGGTTGGTGGTAGTAAAGGTGCACATATCTTAGGTAGAGGTTGTGGCGAAAGTTATGGTGTGGTTATGTAGAAGATGGAAAAAGCGTGGGGATTGTGGCATGAATAATGTTACAAATAAAGGTACAACAAAAAGAAAAGAATGGAGAAAATAGGAGGAAGAAAAAGAGAGAAGGGTTGGGGTTGGCTTGGTATTAGAACATTAGAGAAAAGAAGAGGAGATTATGGTTTGGGATTGGAAAAATTAAAGAAAATGGATAGAGAGGAAGCATGTACAGATTTTGGGAGATGTCTTGAAAATGGAGAAGGTATAATAGGGGTGTCAGGGTCGATTTCACAAAACATGAGAATTAGATTCCATAAGGAGTTGGTGTGATAGGGAGACCATGGATTGGAATGGAGTGTTGAGTTAGGCTTAGTTGGGTTTCTAGTTTGACTAACCAAAATAAGGAAAACATAACCGGTTGGAAGGAAAATAAATGAAAATAAAGGGTTTATGTTTTAAATTAAGGGTTAAAGCTTAAGAAAAATATTAAGAGATTATTAGGTTAAAGAAAAATTTGGGGTATTAAATCTATATTTTTCCTTAATCCATATTCATTTATATATCTATTAGGTAAAATATGTTAGGTTTCACGTAAAAACCACCCTTTTTACATCCTTGTTATATATTTGATTATGTATTTTTCCTTTCTGGCTTAGGATAATAATTATTAATAAAAATACATTATATTTTAAGAATAGTTTAAAAAATAAAAATAGGGATTTAAAAACATAGAAAAAGAAATATATATAAATAAAGATGAGTTATATTATGTTTGGCACACTTAGTTGAAAATTGAAGGTGCAAAATTAAATGTTAGAAGCTTGTTGAGACAGTTTATTATATTTTTCCATTTTTTATTAACTCTCTTTCCCAAACTAAGTTTGTTTATTTAAAAAAAAAAACTAAAAGTTAACTTGTAAGCTAGTTATGGTAGAGGTCATGGGTTCATGTCTCATTAGACTCGTGTATTTTTAATTTTAATTGATGTTTATCCTCTTATTGGTTGATATGCATCTTCCTCTTGCTTTATGTTTATCCTTTTTCAATCTCAAGCAACTTCAGCTTGATGTGAATTATTCTCTAGGTTGATGTTTATCCTACTCCACTATGGTTTGTATCCTCATTTAGGCTTTTGGGTTGAAGTAACTCTAGCTTAATGAGTATTGTCTTCTTGATTGATGGATACCTTTCTCCACCTTGAAATGTATCATTCTCTTAAAGAAAGTTTATTTTTCTTTGATTCTAGTTATCCTTCTCTACCTCTATGTGTATCCTTCTATGAGACTTGAACTTGTTATTGGTTGCAAGAAAGTAAGCATGCTGACCAATATAGTATAATACATTTTGGTTATAATTGCTATGCCACATAATTCTAACTCTTCTACCATAGTCCACATAAATGTGTCATATCATCTCGAGTGCACCTTGCATGCTACATCCATGTGTATAATATCTATATTTGGTAGATACAAGATTTTACCTTAGGAATTCGCACTTTTAAGGATGCAAGAATTTAAGGACGTGTAAAAGTCATTTTTATATTATAATCTATTTTGTCATTAAATTCAATCATTTATGTGCACTCCAAAATATTAATATTTTTTTCCATTGAAAACTTATTTCAAAAATCTATTTTAATAAAATAAAAAATAAAACTCTAAACTCAAACAATAAAATTTCTATTTGTTTAATCATAATAAGCTTGTCATCAAAATGAAGCTAAAGATGATTAATTGATTATTTTTTTAACTAAACAAAAGTTGACTAAACTTTTCATTCAAACATACTCATTATCTTCATTGTTTGGTATTTAACCCACATCAACAAACAAGACCACCATTAGCATGGGTTTTCTTAGTGAAATAAAGCATCTAAATTTAAATGTATTCAGTTATAATAAATTAATATACTTATATGAAAGTATAACAATTACATGGAATGATGTACAATTACTTATCTTAAGAGGGATTAATTTGTACCTAGCTAACTTCAATTATAATTTACATATTTTGTAAAGCTAAATTTGATAATTCCAATAATTTTTAATTATTTTTATTTTTCACTTTTATAAGTTGTAGAAAATTAAATAGCTATAGTTGTTACCGATGACTATTGAGTGGATATTGTTAATGTTGTTTTATTGCTACAAAAATATATAATGAGAACCCAAATGATGCATAATTGGAAAGCTAATAGTATTAGGAAGCAGATTGATTTTAACAAACTTTTAGCTAAGCATAGAATATAAGGAGGTGCCTACAACCAAAACTGGAGAATCTATTCTCTTTTTTCAAAAAAAAAACGATCTTGGAGATTTTGTAATGCTTAATCTCCTTATACTATAATGAGAAAATTATCTAGTTAATGGGTTAATTATAGTTAAATCAGTATTTTGTAATAGGGTTGGAATTTTATTGTAAAGCCAGGACCAATAATTTTTATATGATTTTTATTTGATTATTCTTTGTATTAGGCTACATTATAAGCTTGAAATATTATGTAATAGATTGTATGCAATTATGGGCTAAATATTATTAGGACCAAAATGGATAAAGAAGACATTTGGGATAGGACTACTAGGGTTGAGTTTTCTATAAGCTCATTATCTATCTTAGTTGTAGGCAATATGCCATTTTACAATTGTTGAAATAAAACTCATATACCTCCTTTTCTCTCAAGTGATCCCTTTTCTTTACTATTATGAAAAACTAGTCTCACCAACGTTCTCCTAGTGTTTGCATAAAATTCTCAACCCTCCTTTTAGTTAAGTTTGCTGGTTATATCGTAGAACGATTCTTTGATCATATCCATTATATATTTCTAACATACTTTTGTGTGTTTTCACTACATGCTCTTGAACTCCATATTTGAGCTTCATTAGGGATACCATATGTTTCATGTAAAGAGGGAAATTGTATGGTGCAGCTTATCAAATTTCTCTTGTTTTAGGTGCTTCTTAAAAGTTTTTTCCACTTATTTTTTTATTTTGTTCCAGTGAAAGGAGGATTTACAACTACCTTTGCAAATGATAACTAGAAGATTAATATATTATACACTAATGTGAGTGTATTACCCTCAAATTTTTGGTGAATAGTAGAGGTTTAAATAGATAGATAAGACCACATCTATCAACAATGCATACCTTCTTTTCAGGAAACTTATCCTTAAATAAGTTCATAGTTAAGTGTGTTCCACCTAAAGTAATTTAAGAATGGATGAACTCTTGGTAAGTTTTACGGGATGTGTGTGAGTTGATAAAAAAAAACATACTCAAAATGGCTCATTTTGATTTGTGGAGCCAATCATTGATTTTGAAAGTACTTTAAAGTAATTACCTATAACTCTAGTGAGGTTGGGGTGTTATAGTGAGACCTAGAGCTAACATGAAGTGATGGTATAGACTTACTAGGGATTCTTTATGCTTCAATTAAAAAAAAAACTTTCTAGTATGGCTACGATTGTGAAACAAGATGAAAATTCAAAAATAAAAATTAATAAATTAGTCTTTCTACTTACAATAATTTTTAGGGTGTGCATGGAGACTATACTCTTCACTCATTCTTCAAATTTATTAATATTCAACCTATGTGATTTAAAAACAAATCAAAAACAAATAGAAGATATCATTTGAAGCCCTAAGAGTATGAACCCAATAATTTGACAAAAAAGTACAATAAACATAGATGAAATAAAGAGGGTCTTTTTACACTCTTTCCTTTAGTTCTTGTATATGTTTAGGGATGAAAAAATCCCCACAAATTTGGAGCCCTGTCAAGGATTCCCAGTTCAAAGTTGAATTCGGGGGGAAATTTTTGGGGATTATTTCGGGTTCTAAAAATTTTTTGATATTTTTTTGGGTACGGGCATAGGGTCCCCATCCCCGAACCCGTCATGATATATAAATATGCATATACCTACATATATAAATATATACATATATACGTAAATAAATAATAACATTATTTTTTTCTAAAAAAAATAACATAATAAGAATAAAAAATAAAATAATTTATTAAAACATTTTGGGTACAGGGGATGGGATGGGGATACATTCCCTATAGGGATCAGGACAAAGAATCCCCATTATTGAAAATAGGAAATGGGGTGGGTTAGGGAATGGGAATTTATTTCGGGTTCAAGGACGAGGATTGCATCCCCATCCCCACAAGGCCCATTTCCATCCCTACCTATGTTTTGCATGAAAGAAATAGTATCATTTTAATGGATAAATGTCAAAATAATTATGTTTTATTTTTTTTTAATTTTTAGGTGCTTGTAGGATGTGTCTTTACCCTTTTAGGAGAGATCACTATTAGAAACATCTTTGATTCAATTATCTCAATGATATTTTGGATGTGATGTTTTTTATTAGTAATTAAATATTTCTTGCTTGATGAATACAATATGGGAATTTAAAGGTGGCAATCGGGTTGGGTGGGTCGGCTTTGGGTAGGGTCATTTCGGGTCATTTATCTTTTGCGGATCAGTTGTGGGTCGAGTTGGGTCATTTCGGGTTCAGGTCATTTTGGATCTTTGCTTTGTTTGGGTTGGGTCGGTTTAGGGTCGGGTCGTTGTAATTCTAGGTCATTTAGGGTTAATTTGTCAGATCGAGTCATGTTCAAGTTAAGCAAACTTAGGTTTAGGTTATTTCGGGTTAACTTGACTGGTAAGGTTAGGTTGGCGTCAGGTCATTTTTTGGTTAACAAGACAGGTGGGCTCAGCCCGTTTGGGTCATTTCGTGTAATTTGACGAGTTGGTCCCGTTGGGTCCAAGTTGTTTCAGGTTAATTTAATGAGTTGGGTCATTTTATGTAATTTGACGGGTTAGGTTTGATTAGTTACCGGTTAACTTGATAGGTTGGATCGGGTCGAGTTTTGACGGGTTGAGTTTAATTTGGGTCCAGGTAATTATCATTTATTATATTATAAATATTAGAGACAATCTTAATATTACTAGCACAGATAAATGAAATAAGAATATTAGATGCACTTTATTTTCACAAGTAAATAATAAAGGTATATATAAAGTTTAACAATAAAAAATATTGTATGATTTAATCTAACAAAGATAATTATCTTTTAATATCATTTATTTGATTACTTAAAACCTTTGATTACTTAAAAAAATTTATAAAATAAAGGTGATCATAATATGACTATACAATGTATAATTATCATTTATTATATTGTAAATATTAGAGACAATCATAAGATTACTAGTATAGATAAATGAAATAAGAATACTAGATGCACTTTATTTTTCAAATAAATAATAAAGATATTTATAAATTTTAACAATAAAAAAATATTGCATGATTTAATCTAACAAAGATATCTATCATTTATTATCATTTATTTGATTACTTAAAAATGATAATTTTATAAAATAAATGTGATCTTAATATGACTATACAATGTATAATTATAATTTATTATTATAAATGTTATAGACAATCATAAGACTACTAGTAAACATAAATGAAATAAAAATATTAAATGTGTTTTATTTTTCACAAGTAAATAATAAAGATATTTATAAATTTTAACAACCAAAAACATTGCATGATTCAATCTAACAAATATATTTATCATTTATTTGATTACTTAAAAAATAATTTTATAAAATAAATGTGATCGTAATATGACTATACAATATGTAATTATCATTTATTACATTGTAAATATTAGAGACAATAAGTTTACTATTACAGATAAATGAAATATAAATATTAGATGCGCTTTATTTTCACAAGTAAATAATAAATATATTTATAAATTTTAACAATAAAAAAAATTTATGATTCAATCTAACAAAGATATTTATCATTTATTTAGATAAATTATTTATTAAATTATTATTATGACTTCTTAATGTTATATTTTTGTGTGAAAAAATTTAGTCAGATATCATTAATAAATAAGGATGTCAAGGGTAAAAGTATGAAAAATAAGTATAATTTATAAAACACTATATTTTTAAGAGATTTAAATTAATAATAAAATATGTGTAACTTATTATTATTATTATTATTATTATTATTATTATTATTATTATTATTATTATTATTATTATTATTATTATTATTATTATTATTATTATTATTATTATTATTATTATTATAATAGATTTTGATATCTGGTTAGGTCAATGTCAGGTCGGGTCAACATCGAGTCGGGTTAATGTTGGGTCAAGTCGACGGCAGGTCAGGTCGCTATCAGGTCGAGTCTATGACGGGTCATGAGTTGGGATTAGGTCGAGTCTAGGTCGGATTAATTATTAGCAGGTAGGGTTGGGGTTGGATCGGGTTGCTAAATTTTGTGAGTTTTATCGGGTCAGATTTCCCTCAGGTCGGGTCAACTTTTGCAGGTTCTATGTACTTCATATTGATAACATAATAATATGAGGAAAGGACCATCACATTGGGTTCGAGATTATAACATCCTTTTTTATATAAAAAGAAAAAACCTAGTTTTTAAGGATATTAGTGATTTCAAAATAAATTTATTTCAATCATACATTTATTTACACATGTTTATAATTTCAAAAGCCTAGAAACGTTTTCTAAACGTTTCACTTTTGGTTCTTTAACCTTTTTTGCAGTTTCAAGTTCCATAGAACTTTTGAGCTAATTTTAGCTATCCAACATTCTCTGAATTATTATAATCTCACCATATTTGGATTCCTTGAACTTTTCTAAGTCTCTTAGTCATGTTTAAAATTATAAATGGATATCACATTTAAAAAGTACTTTTTACACCTTATTTTATAACCATTCATGTTCTAAGCTTCATTTTTGCTTTATGCTAATTATAATCATTTAAAACTTTATAAATCATCATATTTTAATGTTTTAGTGATAAAAATCAATTAAAAATATTTCACCTTTATTTCATTATCATTCACCATTTATATCATAATAAATTATTGAACAAATCACTTATAACTCCAATCTAACTTAACCTATACGCACTTTAACCTAAGTTCCTGACTTCTATCAAGACTTAATCCTAAATCTTGATTTGTCCAAAACCACCATATGATGACGTGAATTATTAATACATATGTTGATATAAAATATTTCTTAAAGAATTTCCTAAATCATTTTTTATTTTTATTTTATCTTAACACTTATAATTTATGCTAAAATAATTTATTATCTACTCTAACTTGTCCAAACACTACCTACAACTTCTTTCCTCTACTCTTTAGGGTCATGGTTTACCTCTCCAAACACACCCTTCCTTCCCAATTCAAGGGTATTTTAGTAATTGCTATTTTGATAATTATTTTAATATAAATTGCTATTTTATAAGTTAGATATTAATATGATTAATGTTGGTAGTGTTTTTAGGTAAAAGAGGCTTATTTATGGAGTCTAATACTTTTAGTAAGTTCCTTACATTTTGTGATTTTGTTGGAAAATAGATAATCCATATTGTTTACTAAAATATTAGATGTCGCCTGATGACACATTAAGGTTTTGATGTATAACACGTATTAAATATATTAGTCATATTGTAATTATTTGCCTAATGATGTTATCATAAATGTCAATAAAATGGAGTATGTTAGCTTGTGTAAATTATTATGTGTATAGAAGTGTGTTAGAATGGGTTTAATGCTGAAAATAAAATGCATAGTTTGATATGAATGGTTGAGCATGCATATACATATTTCTAGCATGATTAGTATTATTGTATGCCTTAAGGGTATTTTGGTATTTAAAGAATATCATGATATTTATTCCAATAAGTATTCATAATATGTAGCATTTATTATTGAGTATGGAAGTATGCAATTTGATGTTTTAGGAATTCATGCTAGGGTTTTATGTACTAAATCATGTATAAGGATAAAATAGCCATTTGGCATACCTAGTAATTTATTTGTATGTTAAATAATTTATTTATTTTATTTTATCCTTTTCATGATAAATTATTAAATAGAAATGAAATTAGTGTTTAAAATAAATAATAATGTGGCTTTTATGATCCTAGCAGCATTTTGATCAGTTTGGCCTAATATGCCTAAAAATGTGAATAATTGGACCTAGGATGACCTTCGTAAATTTTTAATGTTGACTTTATTCATGTTTGTCTTGAATAATTGGTAATAGGTAAAAATGGTGAAGTCTGTAAATTGGATCTATGGCGCATTGTGTGATTTTGTGGTCACATAAATAAAATACAATTATTTAAAGCGAAAGACCTCGAGAGTGGTAATAGTATCTCATTAGGAGTCACTATTCTAAAGATGTGGTTTATCCCATGAGTGGTTATGGATTTTTGCTGGTGTTCCTTTGGGCTCCAACCAAGCACTAAATCTTACTCTATTTAGTTATGTGGACTTTTATAGAGGGTATGCATACTTATGGATTACATATCCTTATCAGTAGTGTATTATGCTACCTTCATGTGTCAATGTGACTATAGTACCTTGGTGCCCTTGAGTTGATAGTCAGTAGGATATTGTGTTGTCTTATACACTGATATGACTATAGTACTTTAGCATCTCTGAATTAATATGATCTCCCCTTAAGTAAATAAAAATAGCAATAATTATTGTTAGTTAAAAATGTTTATTAGATTGGTTTAGTAGTAGCCTTCGTGCCTACCTATAGTCGATAGTTACCTTTGAGCCCTACCTATGGTGTTATGGATGTTATTGGCATTGATGTTGAAATATGAGGCATATTGTGAATGTAATGGTTGTTAGGTTGAGATTGGTTCTAATAATCACTTTAGATAGTATCCTTTAGATGCTTGGTTGGTAAGTTTCATTTTGTTCTAAATGAATGGACATGAGTAGTATGTGGCCTTGGTAATAGTTGTTTATTTTACATGATTATCTTATTTTTGTCATCGCATTTACATTTCAATATTTTATGATATGTCCTATTGTGATGCTTTTTATGTGTTACATGTGAGTTTTTCATGTTATTTTTGTATAATTGGTTACTCAATACCATTATAATAATGGACAATGGGTAGTGGTAACTTCCCAAGTTAGCTTGTGAGATCAATTTAAAGGTTGGTATTTTAAGTTGAGAGTTAGGAATATTTAGTGTCCTATTAGGTACCTTTTTATCAAAATATTCTTTGACTCTTATGTCCTTTTTTTATTTCCTGTTATTTAAACTTTGTAACCATTAATCGTCCATTTTATCTAAAAAATATTAATATGCTTGGTTCTCTCTATTCTAGTTCTTATAATTGTGTTATTAACTCAAGAGGAGTGATATTTAGCCTTATCACTTGGTATGGAAATAGTAGAGAAAACCAGATGTGTAGCAAGTGTGGTGGTAATACCCTACATTTTTACTATTTTAACTTCCACATTAACTCTTTAAATGATATTTTTGAGTCCTAAAAATGGGGGGGTGTTATAAATACATTTTAGCCTTGTGTTGGGCATGTGTATGTATTAGGTGAATGGTCACACTTGTTTCCTTGGTTGATATAACAGTTTTATCCCCCCTTTTTTGGTTTGCATCAATATATTTTTCTCTTTTAAATGAATATTTTTAGCTATTAAAAATGGAGGTGTTACTAAGATGGAAATAAAGCATTGCAATGATAATCAACAACCAAGAGCTTACTCAAGTTATCAATAATTCAACTAAATATTACATTTTACTATAAGTTTCTTTTGTTACATTTATAAATTGTAGCTAGGGTTATGGATGAAAATTTTAAGTCCTAAAAATGGGGGTATTATAAATACATTTTGGCCTTATGTTGGGCATGTGCATGTGTTAGGTGAATGGTCACACCTTTTTTCTTAGTCGATACAACAATTTTATCCCCCTTTTTTGGTTTGCTTCCACATATATTTCTCTTTTAAATGAAAATTTTTAGCTAGTAAAAATGGAGGTGCTATGAAGATGGAAATAAAGTATTGTAATGATAATAAAAAACTAAGAACTTACTCAAGTTATCAATTATTCAACTAAATATTGCATTTTACTATAGGTTTCTATTGTTACATTTATAAATTCTAGCTAGGGTTATGCATGAGATCCAATATTTGATGAACCAATTAAATATTTTACTTGGTTCAATCTAGAAAAGATAAATAAGTGCTCTAGGTAGTGTAAAGGAAAACAAATCAAATATCCAATATGACCAATACAAATAACCAATTTGTAGAATCATGTATACTTCATATAAAATTCTAAACATAGACCCTTTTATGACCTAAACAAAATGATGATATATCATTTATAAATTTATAATGAGTATATGAGTACTCGAATAGTTATTTTAATACCCCATATTTTGAAACCATGATGATGTAGAAGATCATCAACTAATAATCTTCAACATTTTAGGAAATTTTCTTATGGTCCTCAAGCATTACAAAATCTTTAAAGTTTTCTTCGTACTGAAATTGTTGAAGTTGAATGTTATATTTTGGTGGGATTATGGCTAATATCTAACCTAAGATCTTTAATCTTTTAAAGAGAAATATTATATTTATCAATACAATTTACTCTAACACTCTCCAAGGAAGAAGAAGAAGAAGAAGAAGAAGAAGAAGAAGAAACACAGCCTTGTGTGGATTCTCTCTAATTCAAAAGTTTTGTTTTCTAATTCTATCTATCATGTTGAGATAAAGTGTGTACAAGGGGTATATATAAATACAAGTATACATGTAGACCCTTTTATTAATATGCCCATAATACTCAGCCTTATTAGTAAAAATAACCCATTTGTATGGCACAAGCATATACATATTAATTATAATAACATTTTACAAACATTCCAAAGTATAAAATAAAATAACAAAGCTATACAAACTTTAAATATGTAATATAATTATTTAACATATGTAATCCAACTTTGCATCTTATAGCCTTCTCTTCCATGCAACTTTATAATTCCTGTAATACCATTGTCTTGTAAATCAAATATCTTCAATAGCTTGAAATTCTTACAAATATATACAATACTTGCAAGAGTTACCTAGCAAAGTATTAGAAGAATAAGAATTTTCAACCACAATGGGTTCCATCTCTAAGTATACTAATTCTTTTTGTTCTTCATCCCTTGAAAAACAAGATTAATAGTGAACTTGAGATGCTTCTGCCTCATTCTCTCCTTGTAAAGAGGAATTTTCCCTCAAATTAGCATCACTATAGTAAAGAGATCAATCTCAATTGCTAATGTTGAAAGTCCTAGATACTCCTATATAGTGTTCAGGTAATTCAATTTCATATGCATTATTTTTAAATTTTCTTAAGATTTTAAATGGCCCATCAGCTTTTTGCATAATTTTATTTTTTCTTAAGTTTGGAAATATTTATTTTCTTAAATGTAGCCATACAAAATCTCTTGATTTATTGAATTTGATTTTTATTTGCTTGAGTTTGGTATTTAGCATTAGATTATTCTATGTTGTCTTTAATTTGTTGATGAAGTTTTTTTAAAGAATTTGATTTTTTTTCCTTGGAATCATTACTTTTAATATTTCCTCTTTTTAATGACAACATATTAATGGGTTGATAAGAATTAACCCCGTAGATAACCTCAAAAGGACTTGAATGAGTTGTACTAGAAGGACTCCTACTATATGAAAATTTAGCTTGTATAAGCTTTATATCCCAATCCTTATTACTCTTATTGACTGATCCTTGTAGTAAAGTTCTTAGAGTTATATTAGTCATGTTGGTTTGACCATCCACTTGGGGATGATAAGAAGTACTAAACAACAACTTAGTACCTAACATATTCCAAAGTATCTTCTAAAAGTAGCTTAAGAATAAAACATCTCTATCCAACCTATACTTTTGGAAACTACATATAACCTTACTATTTCTTAGAAATATAAACCTGTTATATTTTTCGCATTATCAGTTTTGTCACAAGGTATGAAATATGTTATTTTAGAAAATCAATCTACTACCACTAAAATAGAATCCTTACCCCCTTTATGTCCTTAGTAAACCCAAGATAAAATCCATGCTAACACTTTTCCAAGGTTGACTAGGAACTCGTAAAGGAGTATACAAACCTTATGGAAGAAAATTTTACTTTTTTGACAAATAACACATCATCCAATAATAGTTTGTACTAACTTTATCATTTGTGGCTAGCAGAAGTTTTATTATAATATTTTCATGGTTTTATGAACTCTAAAATTACCAGCTATACCCCCTCATATACTTCCTTAATAAGTAAATTATGTACACTAGAACGAGGCATACAAAACTTTTAAGTTTGAAAAGAAAGTCATATTATAGTACATAATTGCTACAACTATTATTCTTTTTACATGCATTATAGATATCAACAAAATCTTCATCTTTAGCATATAATTCCTTTAACATCTCAAAACCTAATAATTTAACATCCAACATAACTAATAGCATAGATCTTTTGGATAAAGCATATGTCACAACATTTTCTTTACCATCAAAATATTTGATAGAAAACATAAAGGATTGTAAGAAACTAACTCATTTAGCATGCCAAGGTACTAATATTCTTTTGCCCATGCAAATATTTTAAACTTTCATGGTTCGAATGTAAAATAAATGGCTTAGGTCTTAAGTAATGGCTCCATGTTTCTAGAATTCTTATGATGACATAGAATTACTTATAATATGTTGAATAGCATAGTTTTTTCCCACTTGATTTCTCACTAAAAAAATGCAATAGCTCTTCTTTCTTGTGAGAGTACACCTCTTATCCCTACCCCACTTGCATCACACGTAATCACAAATAATTTATCAAAGTCAGGTAAACCTAGTACTGGTGCATTACATAGCTTATTTTTTAAAGTTTGGAGGCTATATTTGTATCCTCACTCCAATTAAGTTCACCCTTATTAATAAGTTGTGTTATTGGTGTAACAATAGTAGAAAAATTCTTAATAAATCTTCTATAAAAACTTACTAAATGATGAAGACTCCTCATCTCATGAATATCCTTAGGTATCAATCAATCTTTAATAGCCTTAATCTTTGTGGGATCAACTTTAATACTTTCACTACTCACAATATATCCAAGGAAAACAATACTCAAAATCATAATAATCATATTTATCCATTTTTCCATAGATTTTAGTTTCTCTCAACTTATCAAATAACTTCCTTAAATGAATAAGATGATCATCACACAAGTATATCATCTAAGTATACCACAATTAAAATTCCAAGAAAAGGTCAAATAACTTCATTCATTAGTCTCATAAATGAACTAGGTGCATTATATAAAACAAAAGGCATCACAACCCATTCATAAAGACCATACTTTGTTCTGAATGTAGTTTTCCATTCATCCTCTTCTCTTATTCTCATTTGATGATATGAACGTCTTATATCAATTTTAGAAAATAATTGCACTCCACATAACTCATATAACATGTTATCTAATCTTTTAAAAGAAAATTGATATTTGATAGTTATTTTGTTTATAACTCTTGAGTCAATCGACAAGTAACATCCTTTTTAGGGACAAGTAATGCAGGCACATAACATAAAGTCATGCTTTCCCTCATGTACCCTTTTCCTATGAGTTTTTGTATTTATTTTTATAACTCCTTAGCCTCCTCCGATTTACATTAATGTGTATTCAATTAGGTAAAGACACACCAAGAATTAAATCTATGGCATATTCTATTCCTCTCTTAGGTGGCAACGCAGGTGGTAAGTTATTAGGAAAAACATCATGATACTTATCAAGAAGTTTGTCTAATTGAGGATTATTATTATTTTTCTCCCCTTTTAGGGATTAATTCATAATCATAGCATAACAACTTCCTTCTTCTTAAATACATTTAACCATAACCTTTTCATGTAAAAATAAACTCTTTTTATTCTCGACTATACTCTTATTATCACATTTAGAAGGTAAGTTTATGCTTTTTCTTACCCTTCTCAACTAGATATTCATTAGTAATACCATCATGAATAGCATTTCTGTCATACTACCATGGTATACCTAATAAGATTCCGTATTCATTTATAGGTGAAACATGATATAGCACATCATCATGATAATTACCAATTTTAAATGAGATTAAGGTTTGTTTAGTTACTTTGACTCCCTTGTCCTTATTTAACCATTGAATTTGTATATGGTGTAGTCCTCAACCCCAAATCCTTAACCATCCTATCATTGGCTACATTCGTATAAGATCCACTATCAATGATAATACAAAAAAAACCATATCTCTTACTCTTCCTTTTTTTTGACTTTCTTTTCTCATTGAGTAGGTTGCTCACTAGCTTGGACTTGAAGCACTCTTTCCAAGGCATAAAAAATATTTTATTCATCCTCTAACTCACTAGAAAATTCCTCAAGAGGCTAGAATTTAGGATCTTCTTCACATGTATTCAAGGCTTTAATTTATTGTATTGATAATATCCTTTAATTGGGACATTTACAAGTGAAGGGTCCAAACCTTCAACATTTAAAACATTTCCTAGTAGAGATTTTTTTTACTTTATTCTTGCCTTTATCCTTTCTCCTAATCCCTTATTTTTTTTATCAAGATTTGTAGATGTTGAAGTACTTGCTCTAACTTTTATAGCTTAAGTAATTGAGTAGTACTTTGTAGATAGAGTACTTTGTTTGGCATGAGGCTTAGTGGACTTAATTTGTTTTTCAAATCTTAAGGATAGCTTAATCATGTGATCTAAAGAATCATATAGACAAGTCTCACCTTTGTCTCAAATCATCATGTTAAGGCCACTTAAAAATCTAGTACATGTTTGTTCCTTCCTTTCATAGATATTACATATAAGTGCCAACCTTTCAAACTCCCTAACATATTCTTCAACACTTATAAGTCCTTGTCTAAGAGTAATCAATCTAGTAAAATTATCTTGCTATTAATCTTTAGGGATACATTTCTTTCTTAGATGCTTTTTAAGTTTTTTTTTCCAAGATTTGATTTTTGATTTACGTTCTCATTCCCTAGTCCTCTTCAAATAATTATACCATATCCTAACCAAATTCTTAAACTTAAGAGTAACCGGTTTACATTTTTGGTCATCATGAGAATCTTCAAATTTAAATATATCCTCTACCTCATGTAACCACTCAAGAAATAAGTCTACATCAAGTTTACCATCAAAATCATGAAGATCAAGTTTAATGCCTTTATCTTCTTTTTTTATGATAATTTGTTGATGATCATGGAACTTATGGTTACTTCCAATCCCTATAGAAGCATCATCATGGTATATTCTTGAATTTATATACCTTCCCCTAGCTGGATTGGTTGATTTTATGTCACTTCCTATTCAATCTCCATAGAACTCCCTTTGTTCTTGGACGTTTAGGACCAATTCTTATTTGGCAAACTTAGATTCTAACTTTTGTAGTTGAGTTTGTATTGTAGGAATTTTCCTAATTTGAGCATTAGTGAAATCTAATTTTTTTGAGAGTTTTTGAATATCTTCAAACATGGCTAGGAAATTTTATTCCCCCTCCATAGTTCGACTACTATAACCTTAAAACACTCAAATTCCACTAGGTTTTTGTTTTAGTTGATTTTAATTGAGATAACCCAACACCACAATATTGTTCTTGTTTGTCTATTGCACAAATATTTGGGTCCAATGAATCCAATACATGATAAGAAAATAAATCTACTAACCACACAACAAAAATAGGTACTCTTATATGCTTATATTGCTAAATTCTTGATATAGAATTCACCAAGTTTTAAAAACTCAATTTGAAATACACTAAAACTTCATGCATGTATTCAAACCCTTCAAGCACAAGTTCATGCAGGAAAAAACAACCTTTCAATATGCACTAACTCTTCTTGATAAGTAAACACAATATCCGAACACATAAATAGCAAAACACATGATCAAAATGAAGTAAAACACATACACACTACTCAACTAAACTCTTTAACTAAGTAAAAATTTCCACTAGTCATATACACTTAATTGATTCCAATACCAACTTATGATCACTATACATGACCAAAAATATCAAAGAGAACTTAATCATGCATGTTTTCATGCAAAAATTAAAAATAAAATTTTTTTAGAAGTCACACATAGCACGCACAATTATGCACTTACTATACGCATACTCTTTTTTTTTCTAAACTTATGTCGAGATTCTCATGGAAGATCAATCAATATACTTCCAAGAATTATACAATATTATGTTATAACATGCAAATAAAACGTAAAACATGTAAGGTTTTTATTAAGATTCAAAAATAATTCATCAAGATTTAAAGAATTCAATCAAGAGAGTTAAGAATCTCAGGTGAACTTTCAATGGTGATTGTGTTGGAGTCAAAACTTTGGTTGAATTTTTCACTCGAGTTGTTGAAACCAATAAGCTTTCTTTGAAAAAAATTTGACGTGGAATATAATCAAATAATAATCTTCAACATTCTAGGAACTTTTCTTATGGTCCTCAAGTATTGCAAAATCTTTAAAGTTTCCTTTGTACTCAAATTGTTAAAGTTGAATGTCATGTTTCGGTGGGATGGTGGCTAAGATATTTAACCTTCTAAAGAGAGATATTCTATTTCTTAATAGAATTCACTCTATCACTCTCCAAGGATCTCATTTGAAGAAGAAGAAGAAGAAGAAGAAGAAGAAGAAGAAGAACACACAGCCTTGTGTGGATTCTTTCTTATTCAAAAGTTTTGTTTTCTTATTCCATCTATCATGCCGCTATCAAGTGTGTATAAGGGGGTGTATATATATATATATACATGTACACATGCATGCCCTTTCATTAATAAGCTCATAACACTCAGCCTTATTAATAAAAATAACCCATTTTCATGGCACAAGCATACACATATTAATTACAATAATATTTTGCAAGTATTACAAAGTATATAATAAAATAATAAAGCTATACAAACTCTAAATATGTAATACAATGATTTAACATATGTATTCCAACTTGATTTCTTGTAGCCTTATATTCCACGCAACTCCTGTTATGCTATTGTCTTGTACATCAAAGATCTTCTATAGCTTGAATTTTTTGCAAACATATATTATACCTACAATAGTTACTTAACAAAGCATTAGAAGTATAAGATTTTTCAAGCACAATGGGTACTATCTCTAAATATTCTAATTCTTCTTATTTTTTATCCCTTGAAGAATAAGATTGAGAGTGAACTTCAGATGCTCCTGCATCACCTGATTTATTCAAGATCTATATTTTGTAGAGATAAGTTTATCTTACTTTTATGGCTTATTAAATATTCTAAGAGATTTAAAGACTTATTAGTCTTTCTTATGATTTTGTGTTATATGAGACTTCCAAGTCACTTTTGGCCTTTAAACTCTTTTGAGGCTCTTCTTTTATATGGATATTTGAAATTCTCATATTTCTCTAACCTCAACAATCATGCCCTTAAGAATGTGTACCTCTATAGGGTTTGTGAATCCCTATAAGTAGAAATTACTCTTTTGATGTGGAGGTCTAATTATACATGGCCCACTAAGGCACAAGATTCCTCTATAATACTCAAGTCTTTTACATTAAGTGATTAATATTTGATTCAAATAAATATTATTATGCCTTAAGGTATATTAAGATCCAATGCAATAAGCCAACCAACTAAGGATCTCAAGGGTCGCCACAATCAATGCCATCATGACCTAGGGTTAGGCATTACACCATAACTTGAAAATTTATTACAACTCTTTCCAATTAATCCCTTTTTAACCATTTATTCCAAGTTATTCAAGGTCAACCCTAAGATAAAGTATCAAGGTAAAATTCAAGGTTAACCCTAAGTCAACTAAGAGTCAAATAGAGGTCAACTAAAGCCAACCTAACTAAAGTATTCACCTTATGCATATTTTAATCACAAATAACCAAAATGCTCTCAAATCTTAATTACCAAATTTTAATCCATTTTAATACTAAAATTTATTATAATTAATATTTCTCATGAAAATTTTATAGAAAAACTTAATGTGACATTTTAACCATAGTAATAATCCTATCGCATGACAAAAGACTATATTACCCCTATGTATGTATTTAGCATTTTAAGCATATAAAACCCTAACACATACATTTCTAACATATCATGATTTCATTCTCAACATGCATAATAATTTAAGACACTTGATTGAAACACATGGTGACAATTAATCATGGTACATGTAAAAATACATTTCTAACCTTAGAGTATAAAAATATAGATAAATACAAAACTAACCCTAATCATAATCAAATACTATTATGCCATACGTAAAAATTTAACTACAACATGCAAGGAATATAATTGAATACTTATCATGGTAATAAAAATATATTTACAAGGTAACATGCCTTAATTTTAGCCTAACCCTAAGCATACATCACAATCTAGTATACTCCTACCTATTATTATATGCACATAATCTCATATTTTAAATACATGAAGGGCATACATGTTATTGAAATGAGGTCATGCTATCATTCATAATAATATAAGCTCTCAAATTGCCCATAATATTCCACCTTCATGGTTTATATTTTTCCAACACAAAATCACAAAACTTGCATACAATAAAACCTAGCATGATTCCACCTCTAATAAAACCTTACACGTTCTCAACTAAAAATCTACCATTAATGGATCAAATGGATTTACCTATATCTAGGCTACAAAAAAAAATTTGCCTTTTCAAGGTAAACTCAAGAAATGTATTGTCCATCTTCAAACAACTCCCAAACAAATATTATAATCAAGCATCGACAATAATTAACAACAATAAAAAACAATAAGACAAGGAAAGGAAATGAAGCCTCACATGAGTGATGGATGGTCCAAGATGTGTGGGCTACTCATGCGAGGTGAGGCTTCAGAACAACATGATGCTCACACTACTAAGATGCAACAACATAGGGTCTTTACCCATAAGGAGGGGTAATGTGATCTCTTCATGTTGGGGTGGTATGGCTATGTGAGAATTTCATGCAACTCTAAAGTGGTGTCATGAGCCAAGTGATGCAACTAGGGTGGCTCCAATGTGAGGTATTGGTGAAGGTGAGGTATTGCTACACAAGTAATAATTAATTAATGTGGTTGCAATATGAATAATGAAGGTAACCAAGAAGAGAGAATGACTAAGAAGGTTCCAAATGAGGGAGTTTCAGGGTAAAGAGAGGACAAGCTCTTAATTGGGTTGGATTAAAAATAGAAAATGAAAGAAGAATGAGGATTATATGGCTAAATTGCATGAAAATGGAGAGGTGTGAGGGTTTGTGTGAAGTGTAACAAGAGCGACCTAATTAGTGTAATAGAAAAATAACAAGGTATAAGGAAAATACATGAAATATTAGAAAATATGGGTTCAAAAAGGGATGTGGTATTGTGTTGGTTTGGGATTAGTTGCGATTTAGTTTGATTAACCAAACTAAGGTAACAAAACCAATTGGTAAGGGGAGGGATAAAATTAGGGTGTTATAATTATGCCTAAGAGTTGTTACATGTTGTAGTCCATTTCATTGTATGTTAATAATGGTTAGGAGCATTATATCATAGGAGTTATTATATGTCATAGTTCATTCCATCGGACTATAATATTGGCTAGGGGTATTCTGCCTTAGTAGTCATTTTATATCATGATATCTTTCCACCAATTATGAATAGTATAATTCTTGATCTTAATGTAACTAAGCAAATGGGTTTGTGGTATCACCTAAATATTAATATTAATATAGCTTTATCTTGAGTTATCTTACACCATGAGCATATATCTTTGTATAGTATCCATCTTATTGTATGACTCTTTAAGGTTTTGCATGCCATATTCTATTGGGTGTATTTTTATCGTAATCAATGTGAAAAAATTAACCATTCTTTTTGTAGGCTCTACTCAATCTCTTAAGAAAATATCACCATGTTTTATAGGTAATTGATGATGTAATGCTTTCATTATGCTTGCATGCAGTGAGCAATTTTATGGGATATTTCATGCATATGATCATGTAGATATAATCTCTCTCTTTGGACTTGTAATCACCTATTTTCTTTTGTATTTGTTCTCCCATATCTATTTTGCAATCTTGTTTCATTATAGAATCAAGTGATTTTATTACACCTAATTTATAGATACAAGTTACTTTTTAGACTTTCATCAATATAGAGATAACCTTTTCTATTTTAGATGTGATGTAACACCCATTATTTTATTATTGTTGTTTTTGAAAAAAAGTAGTAAGAAATTCTAGAGTGTTACATTTAGTCTTTCATGGATAAATATATTTTTTTTTCTGTGAGGTTATGACTTATTACCTAAACTTAGATTTTGTTGGCTACATATTATTTCTCATGAGATTATGACTTGTTACCTAACCCTAACCTTTTATGGCTAGATATTATTTGTTGTGGGGTTTTGGCTTATTGCCTAACCTTATTCTTCCATGGATAATTGATGATTGTGGCCTTGAGTGGTCAAATTCATGATGACTATATTTGGATGTTGTTTGGATTTAGGGATTTTTGGTGGAATTAAAACACTAAACATTTATAATGAAAGATGATTTGAATTGGGTAGGAGTCTCGTCCATCAAATTAGGCTCTTCAAGTGTAAAAGACATTTAGGTTGAAGGACCTATTTATACTTCATAAGTTAAATTACAAAACCTAAAGGATACACATATTTAAGGATTTAGAGCTCTAGATATTGTGCTTACGATGGGCAATCACGTGCTTCCTTAACTAGTTATCTTATAAATGAGTGAGTTGCTTTGGTTTGATGACCATCATGGTTTCCAAGGTTGAGATTGTAATCCCTCTCAAAGTCGAATGGAATTACTTGATTTGATCACCTAAATATAGCTTAGTAACTCGAATGAGATTGAGTTTAGCATAGGTGCCATCATTAGTAGTCACTACTATATACTACTATTGATTGGGGATGGTTATTGTTGTGTGCCATCATTGGCGGTGACCACTTTATCTTATTGTTGGTTGGGCCTGATCACTATTATGTACTACCCTTGTATATGATATGTTAATGGATTGCTAGTTGTTTGTTTGAGAAGGTTGGTGGTATTGTATGTTTTACCCTTGAGTATCCATGATTTGATATTATCATGTGATTTTGATGATTTATGTGTATGTGAGCATGCTATTTGCTTTGAGTTAGGTGTATATACTTAGTAATTTTGTATCAAGCAAATTATTATTTTAGTTGTTTTTTGGTGTAGGTGTTCAAGGTCACTTCTGTAACTTTAGGTATAAGTTAAAGAGCAGCGCTTTTGTTGTTTTTATCCTGTGTTAGGATTTCCAGCTCTTGCTTCTAAATGTTTTTATTTTTGTAAACCTTTTTTAAGATTTTTTGGGCTATCTATAGAGTCTTACTTTGCATTGTTGTGCTCTATTGTTGTTTGATTTTCATACCCAACCTTATACATGCCATAAGTTAGGTAAATGTGCATACATCTTCTCATGATAGATGTGGCAGTAACATCTCCCATTTCTTATTTTATCTTCCACATTGGTATTTATAAATGAAAATTTTAAGTTGAGAAAAATGTAGGTGTTACAATTATATAGTTCTTTGATAGTCATTGCAATACGTTATTTAATTTACTAGTTAGTTTCTATAATTCATTCATTTTTTGGATTCAAATTTCTACAATATATATTGATAAAAATAAGACTCACATAAATAATAATAATAATAATAATATGGATAATGTCCAACTTCTAATCATTGCTTTTAAATATTTTATTATGAAAGATTCTAAGTTTGATTAATTCGAATATTCATACAAAAAATGGTTTTTCATTAGATTTAATCTATATTTGATAATTTTCTTATAGTTATTCAAAAATTTAGAAATTTGAAATGTATGATAGGGTTGAATATGTGAGTCACTGAACATAAATATCAATATCTTATCACCTTTAATTGTAGCATAGAAGAAGAAAAAAAAAATATTATAGTAGTAGTTATGATTGAAGAAAATAATTGTTGCCATTATTCTAATATGAAATTTAAAAAGTTACATACAAATACTATTATTTTTATTTTGTAAAATTATATAATTAAATAAATTTATTCAAGCTATAATGGGTAATAATGTATAATTCACCTGATTAGCCTTTGCACACACTAGTTAATATCCCGCATTTACTCTATTTAGATCTATGTGTAATACCCCATATTTTTATCTAGTCCTAATCTTGATTATTTTATATTTTTACCTAATTCCAACCATGAATAAATGCAAAGTTAATTTTGGCCTAAATGTAATCCCCTAATCTAAAATATAAACTTAACTCGAAAAAAAATATTTTCTATATTTTTTTCCTTTTTCTCCCTACCCAGATTAGTCCTTTCTCTCCCTTCCCTATCTAGGCACGAAAATCTCCTCCTACATGACCCCTCTCTCTTTATCTTTACCCTTCCAAGCCATGTATTGCTACCTCTACACCTACAATGCACTGGCCACCTACCCCCTACAACCCTACACTAACAACCCATCCTTTTCTCCCTAACCGTGTCATAGCAAACCCAACCCACTCCAACCCTTGATCTTTAACCTCTCAACTGATTGAAACCTTGCATATGTCACCATCTTCTATAAATATATCCACATGCTTCCAATTCATCTCCTTTACTGCACACACAAGCCAGACTTCTCCTTTCCCTTCTCTCATGTCTATTTCCATCATCGTCAAGCATTAAAGTTTTCTCCTTTCTTATTTCTTTTCCTTTTTCCTTGCCTCGTTATTTCTAAGCTCCATACTTTCCATAGAAATGACTCTCCCTATCATTCCCGTCCCCTAAGACCACAAACATAGAAGCTCACACCCTACCACTGACCCCAAAAGTTGTAGCTCACCCTTTGCTTTGATCATTTCCACCAATCCCCCTTTTTTGCTTTATTAGTAACCGTCGATTCCTTCCCCTTTTCTTCAGCCTCCGCCACCAATCCCTCACCCAAAGATACATCCCTCATTGTTGTTTCCCCTTCTATAACAATGATAACAAGTATTATTGCTCCCTCATTGTTGGCACAACTTTCAACCGTAGTCCATTCACTTGGTTTGACTCATTTTTTCGCACTTTTTCCACTTTTATTTTTTACTTATATTTTCCTTGGTTATTCCATGATTTCTAATGTTGTATTTGTTATTATTTTTTAGGTGTTATTACCAAGACCTCGAAGGAGGTACCTAAAGATATACGATTATAGAGACATGAGATGCTTTGGTCAAGATATATGTTGTACCTAAGATTTTTATGTATAATGTGTGTGTCTTGTATGGTATCTCATATTCAATAGTCTTATGATGATAATGTTATGATGATATTTTTATGGTATGATGATGTGGTATTAAATCTATGTAAGTGAGAATGTGCAAAAAATATGAACTTAAATGTTGTTATTGCAATAAATCTCACTTTGTAACCCTAAGTGTGAGTATGTGACCAATGGTATTTACATATGGTTGTCTAGGTATGGAATGATTTTAACTAAGATGGCAATTATTATCATGATGATATAATGAAATTTGGGAACCATCCATATTAGGTTCCATTATTTATTTATTTATTTTTGTGAAAATGAATGTTTTGTCTAGTTTAGGGGTATTGTAGTCAATATGGGTTAAAAATGAGATATTTGGTATTATAATGTGCTAAATGGTTATTTACTAAATACCGTATATAGAACATTTGGAGTGATTATAAATGATTTAAGGTCAATAAATGAGAAAAATGGTTAAAGTGGGAATAATAACCCTAAAAGCAAGTTCATTATCACATGTGTGAAATGTTGGACTTATTTTGAATTTTAGATATGTTGTTATTAATGGTATTTTTGGAACATGTATTAAATTTGGTAGTCATATAAGTCTTATAGGAAGCATTATGTGTAAATTATAAAATTAGAGTTTTAGGGGAAATTGTGAATAACAACCCTAAGGGCCTATTATGGCTTGTGTAAAACTTTGGAGTTAGGCTATGAATTTTGGGTATGCTATTAATAATAATATTTTAAGGATTATTATTGAAAATGGTGATAAAATGAGTACCAAGGAAGAAGTTATAGTTGGTTTATGAAATTTAGGATTTTTAGGAGGGGTGTGGTATTTTCTTTAGAGAAGTGTGTTGGTATTCACATAGTTATGCCTTATATGTTTCAAATGATTATGTTTATAAACATTATGGGTTTTGCATGCCTACATATGCGTATGTATGTTGACATTAAGAAGCACCACTTTGAATAAGATATTAATCATTTAAAGAGAAAGATTACATGAGCCGGGCTGAGGTGCTATATGTCTATTCCATTGGTTAATAATAATTAATCAAATGTGTTGTTTAGAGGTGCTCAAGACCATTCCACTAGTTTAAGAATATTGGGATTCTCGGGCTCAAAGTATATCAGAACATGCTTTTGAGATAAGAATAATGAATAAGATATTAATTACTCAAAGTAAAAAATTATGTGAGTCAAAACCTAGGCCTATTCCACTATATGCTAATAGTGGCTCAGATGTATATTTTTTTC
This sequence comes from Tamarix austromongolica, assembly GCA_039764185.1. Taxonomy (NCBI): domain Eukaryota; kingdom Viridiplantae; phylum Streptophyta; class Magnoliopsida; order Caryophyllales; family Tamaricaceae; genus Tamarix; species Tamarix austromongolica. The sequence continues at coordinate 5,550,567 of CM077816.1, read as the reverse complement.
TTGAGAGGCATTTCAAATAATTTCACCAGTTTAAGAATAGTGGTTAGGCACATTTTTTCTTAAGAGGTGTTAGGTCCATTCCACCAGACAATAATAGTGGATCAATTGTGTTGTCCTAAGAGGTGCCTTAAACTGTTTCATTGATTAAAGAATATTGGAGTTCCTAAACTCAATATATTTAAAATATGGATTTATGAATGTAAGTAATGATGGATTTATGGAATTAGTATTATCTTAACTTATGTAACATGATTGTCCATGCTTTCATATGTTTTATGTTATGTGTACTAAGTTGTAGCGATATTGTTACCTTACTTGGTATGTAGCATACGATTATAGATATATTATTACTTTACTTAGTACGTAACGTACTGATTGCTACTCATTCCTATGAGTAGAGGATTCAGTTGAGTTTGTGTAGATCGTTGAGGACTCACTAAATGATTATGATGCTCTGATTGAGGCAGAGTGATGTATCACATGTATGTGGTTTGGAAATCAAAATGTCAATTTATCTAGTTCTTGTTTTTGACCTAGATACCCTTTTGGGATTTTCCCTGGATGCTTCATTTATGTATTTGAGTCTTATATTCAAAGTTGGCCTCCAAAACTCTTGCTTATGTTTATGAAAGTTTCCTCACTTCATGTTTATTATGTTTTGCGTTCTAAATTTTTTTGCCTTAGAATTAATGTGAGGATGGTTTGTGAACTAGACACATGTCAATTATAGTAATAACACCCATGTATGATTGTTTCATGCTTCCCCCTAAACAAAATTTTTCAGTTCTAAAATTTAGGATGTTATATTATGGACTTCTTAGACAGTACAAACAATTAAGGATAGGGTGACTAGGTGCTTTAGCTGTGCTAACAATCTATATTGGCTTAGCTGGTAGATGTATATAGTCCATTGTTGTTTGAACATGTTATATACCTTCAATCCTTCTCTTTGTTAAGTATTGTTGATAATGTATGATACCATGTTCTTGTACATATTACATGCTTTACCACATTTATGTCATGCCCTATATGTTTTATGCTACCTCTATAGGGGATACCTATTTGTTCAATACATTGGTTTACTGATACCACACTTTCTAAATAATGTATTGTAGGTATTTGATGATGATGGGGACCTATATAATGATGTGTTGGTTATGGTGTAACAATCTTAGGTTGGGACTTAGAGTGAGATCTATTTAGTGTTTTGACTTTTGTGGGATCTTTTATTGATCAAGATATTTTAAACTCTTTATTTTTATTTATTTTTATTTGCCTTTAGGTGTGTTATATTTTTTGGATTTGAACTTTTTTGGAATATTTAAGTTATTGTCATTTTTCCTTTTATCTATTTTATTCTTATAATGTGTTGTGGTTTAGATAAAAGTTTTATCTTTGTCTTTAACATGAGAAAGACATGAAAAATATGACCTGTACTAAGTTCAGTAGTAATACTCATATTTTCATATTAGACTTATGTAAAACTATGTTTGAAAGTTAAAAGTCTTAGGGCTTGTTTAGTATAGAAATAATAGGGGTGTAATTTTTTTTTATATTACGTATCTTTTATATTAATTATTTAATAATAATAAATATATTTTTAATAAAATACTCATATTAGATTAAATTAAAATCTAAAATAAATATTTAATAGAATAAAAATATTTAATTTTAAATATTTATATATATATACACATAATATGGAAGTAATTTTTTTATTCCTATTATTTTCGTACCAAACTAACACTTAGTCATGACAAATAGAGTGTAACGATATGCATTCAATCGGAATCAAATCAGAAAAAGAAGTCCAAAAAGTGTGAAACTTACCCATATTTATGAAATAGAGACTCCGATGTCCTTTTTCTTTTATGGGTTAATCAAGTCCGCTGTATTTACGTGTTTCAAACCATATTGTATAGATCATTATCATAATCTCAAACTTGCTGGTACACGTTAGCGTAAATAATGTTATCGTGCACTGACAGCTTAGTGCAAGGCTGGGGTGGGTCTATGGTGGTGGTCCTTCTATGTTTCAGGTTGATCCAGCTTCTCCTTCCTATTTTTAACTACCTTCCCCCTTTTTTCTTCATTCCTTCGATCTTTTTCCGTCTCTCTCTATCCCTACTCTGCTTCAGTCCCAAGGCACGCTTGCCATCGCCGCTGCCTCCTCCTATCTCAGTTCTCAGTTCTCAGTTCTTCTTACTTGTTATTGGAGGGAGTGATAATGGTAGCCCCACAAGCCCATAATCGACCACATTGAAGCTCCAAACAAAAGAGATTACATTGAACGAAGTAGAAAAGCTTCGTTTTTTCTTGCTTCATTGCTGAACATGACGGCCGACTCTTCAGATTTCAGTTTTTCTTCATTCATTCCGTAGTTTCTTTCTTATTTAATTTATCGAAATAAAATTTTCTCTATCTCTCTTCAACTCGCATTCAAGGTAATTCAAAGCGATTTTGATGTTAGAGACACTTCTCTCTCTCTCTCTCTCTCTCTCTGTATGTGTGTGTGTGTGTTTGCCATATTGGTGTATGAAACCAATGTGAGATGAATGGCGGAAGATCTATCGTCTATTTTCTCCTTAGCATTAATTATTTGTTATCTTTACGGTGATATCATCGCTTTGCAGGTTCAGATCTAAGTACGTCGGCGTTTTTCGGCTGCTGCTGATTTTTATCCATCCCTGGAAAGTGATATCAGGTCACTCTCTCTCTCTCTCCCGGTTTTATTTTTTGTCGATTTGGTTTTTGATTCTTCTATGTGCAGTGTGATGGTTTTACTTGTCGCTGTTGCCTACCGATTAGATCTGAGGTTTTGATTGTCCATTTTACTAGTGGAATGCAATTTTATATACTATGTAGACGTCTATTCTGTCAAATTCCAAATTGTCGCTTTGTTCCTTAACCAATGGGTGTGCATTTATCTTCACGTATAATTCTTGACAGTTTAGTTTATAAAATATGTTGTTGGTGGAGATCTTTATTTATCTTATTTTGTTTTGATGGTACCATTTGCCAATGTCGTGCAATTTGCCAAGATCTTTCATTGTGTTGCTTCAGCCTTCAGTAGTATCAAGGAAAAGAAAAAAAGAATGATATACTAATGGAGGTTGCTGTCGTGGTCTACTTGTATACTACTTAATTACTTATCTATTTACCATAGCTTTACGTGCTTATATGATTTTGATAAATTTCTAATTTGGATTTTGTTTTATATTTTACTTTCTGTTTTGATTATTATTATTTTAGAGTATGGGGTACAGGCTTGTTTTTTCGTTATATCTAGCATTTTGTACACTCTTCTCGTTTGTCTGTTAGATTGAAAGTTGATGATGACTGATTTAAATAGTTGAGTTCTGAAATTGGTGCTATCTTTTGTGTTATCTCTACTTCCAGTCTGTCGATTTGGAAATGGGGAAGAAAAGTGGCTGGTTTTCTTCCGCAAAAAAAGCCTTAAGTCCTGCATCTAAGGAGAAAAAAGAGGAGGTACTCAAACTTCTACTGCTTCTCTGCATATCCTTGATACTCTTCTCAAATCTTCCTGTATTCTATCATGTCAATGGCTAAACAATGTGTCCGCACACTTTGTCCAGAAATCCCCTCAGACAAAGAAGAGGTGGTTTGGTAAACAGAAGAAACCAGATGCAGTTTCTCCACCTGAGCAGCATGTCACAGTTACAGTTCCGGCCCCCCCTCAACCAGTGGAAGAAACCACTAAATTAACTGAAGTTGAGAGTCAGCCACAGGACGAGCATGGCTATTACGATAATGTTGCTACCGCTGCAGCTGCTGAGGCCGCTGTCCCAGAGGTTAAGGCTGTTGCAGAGGTTGTTCATCTCACATCCAGACCGCATTATGCTGGTAAATCAAAGGAGGAAATTGCAGCTATTAAAATCCAAACGGCCTTCCGTGGATACTTGGTACGGTCTTGTTACTGGTCTTCCTTTAATGTTGATATAAATATATTTGGCCAACTTAAGCATGCTTTTTTTTTTTCTTCAAGATAGTTGTGACTGACATTGTGAAGTCTGCCTGTGCTTGGATAAAATTGCCTTCATAGGTTTAGGGTCATACGTAGAATCCTTGTCTTATGTATGCCTGCATTTATCACTTTGATCTGACTTTGAATCTGCTGCTTGGAATGTTCAGTGTAGGGATCTTATAACAGGTAATAAAATTGCAGGTTTATCTTATTTTGTTTTGATGGTACCATTTGTTGTAGCTGTCGCAACATGATTTTCTATTGTTTTCTCAATATCAAATTAGTAAATATTGATTGTTCTCAACCAATATTGATAAATGCTGGTACATATCGGCAATATCCGTTGATATATATTGTATCAGCCAATGAATGTGCAATTTTATTTCTTGTGTACCAGTAGGCTAAAAATAACGTTATATGGGCTGATATTTTATTCCATGTGTTCTGACCATGCATTTACTCCTATCTTTTCTTTATTGGGTTCTTGCTTGTCCCCGTTTTGTTACATATACAGGCTAAGAAAAAGCGTCATATTATGTGCGATAATAGCATATTAATCTCACGGACTTTCCTCTTTCTTAGGCAAGGAGGGCATTAAGGGCCTTAAGAGGGCTAGTGAGGCTAAAATCGCTGATTGAGGGTCAGTCTGTGAAGCGGCAAGCGACAACTACCCTGCGTTGCATGCAGACTCTTGCTCGGCTGCAATCACAGATTCGTTCTAGGAGGATTCGAATGTCTGAGGAAAACCAAGCTCTTCAGAAGCAACTTCAGCTAAAGCACGAGAAAGAGCTTGAGAAGTTGAAAGTAAGTAGTTTTAGTGTCTGCTTAAATCTTTTCTATATCTCCATTTTAAGCCAATTTATGTGATGCCGAATCAGTTTTTTGGTCCACTGTATGTCGCTCTTCTAAACTATATAGATTCATTTTCCAGATGTCTCTGTTCATCCACAGTGAATGAAGTAGTCTATTTTTTCCTTATCGTTCTTGAGGTTTAAAAATGTGCATAAGTATTCATTATATTGATACCCAATTGTTCAGGGGTAAAATCACAGTTTGTATTAAATTAGCATTCGTTTGAGATGTCATACTTAGGTGTTCATTTGATTTTCTTTGACGGCAGATGGATGAGGAATGGGATGATAGTGTACAATCTAAGGAGCAGATTGAAGCCAGCCTCCAGAGCAAGCAAGAGGCTGCTTTGAGAAGAGAAAGGGCGCTTGCTTATGCTTATTCTCATCAGGTGGGTAGCTCATCTTGTCATTAGTGCTTTACATTACTTTTCACGGAATGATGGTATGAACCACCTTTATCATTGTTGTCATTTTACCAGAAGCCTGCTCACTTCAATTGAATGTGAGGGATGCATTAGTCCATATCTCAGGGAATAATAACTGGTTTTGAAGAACTATTTTTCTCTCCATTACTTGGTTTTTCTTACGTGGATGACTTGTGCCATGTGCATCAGATTTGCTGCAAAATTGGATATCTGAGATCCAAATTGGATATGGAACTCTGCAAAATGAGACGCTTGGCTTCACAGATTTGAGTAGACTTTCAGATAGACTGAACAAATAGAGAATATCTATTGCGGAAAATAGGTTTTATGGACAACCTCCTTGATAATAAATTGTCCAACCTTGAAAAATACGCTGAACTAAGAACAAAAATTGTACCGAGCGGCTCATACTTGTTGCTTCTCATATATTTTTTTCATATCGGTATTGCACTTCTCATCTATGATCTGTCACATTTTTGTGTGATTATATGACCTTTCCATACATGACTTGCTTAAAACATTTACCAGCAAATGAAGAACTCAAGATCTGCAAACCCCACATTTATGGACCCCAACAATCCTCAGTGGGGCTGGAGTTGGTTAGAGCGATGGATGGCAGCCCGACCATGGGAAACGCGGAGCATGAGCTTGGCAGAAAAAGACATCAATGACCATGGCTCTGTGAAGAGTGCAGTGAGCCGTAGCTTTTCTGTTGCAGGAGATAACAAGCCTTCCCCAGGCTTTCAAAGGCCTGGTCGCCCTCCTGGCCATTCAAGGGCACCATCTTCAAACTCCGTTTTTGGGAGGACTAAACCAGGCACCCCAAGGGTAAATGGTTGGGTTGCAGATGATGACGCAAAGAGCATGATGAGTGTACAGTCCGAACGATTCCGGAGGCATAGTATTGCTGGTTCATCAGTGAGAGATGATGAAAGCCTTGCAAGCTCCCCTTCAGTCCCAAGTTACATGGCACCAACAAAGTCAGCGAAGGCTAAAAATAAATTGCCTAGTCCACTGGGAGCAGTCTTAGATAAGAACGGAATACCAGAGAAAGTACCAATAGGGTCTGCTAAGAAGAGGCTGTCATTCCCTGCTTCCCCTGGGGCAAGAAGACACTCAGTTCCTGGCAAGATTGAGAGCACACCCACCACGGATGTAGCTGTGCAGTGAGAGGAGCCAATCAGCAATGTTGTGAACAGATATGTTGATTAAAAAGGCAACATCATCAGAATGATTTAAAGTTCAGATTAATCGTATTTGTAAACTACGTCCCTCTCCCCCCCCCCACCCCCAAAAAAAAAAAATTTCACCCAACCATTATGTTTCCATCTCTTTCTTGATTCTCATATGAAAAGATTCAAGAATGAAATAAAAGGACATTAGATTTCCCCCAATTGTTGTGTGTTGATTTTCTAGTTTCTTTGACTGCAAGAAGTTATTCACCAGTGAATGTTGTATGAAAGGATTGAGCTAGACTGATGTTTATAATCTATAAAAATTATTTATGGCAACCTTTCAATTGAGACTGTAGCAGCTCGTTCTTCCTTGTTTCTCTCTACTAACATACATTTATGTCATTGGAATCGGATTTGTGTGGTGTTATGGATAGAGGCGTCAATCTAGTAGCTTCTCGGGTTCTTTTTGTGGGCTTGGCTCATATTTGGTCATTTTGCACTTCCTTACCCATTGAATTCGAATTTGGATTTTTTAGTTTAATTTTGCTTATGGACAAGTTCAAATGGGTTCAAATTATTTTATTTTATTTATTTTATCATTGCTTGGTTGGATTCAATAAGGTTTGGGCCATTTAGCTTTTAGATCAATTGAGTTTGGGATACATTCAAATTTAGGTTATTTAGATATCCTTGAGGATTGATTGTAGTAAAAAAAAATATTTTTTTTTATATTTAAAAGACCAGCACTATATATTTTAAGAATATATTTTAATATCTATTAATAAAAAATATAATAATATATTGCATGTACTATGATGATATTGAACATATGATTAAATAGTTCAAGCATTTTAAATATATTATAGGGGATCTTATCCGAAGGAACACTTAATTGTGTATATTTTCAAAGAGGCTACAACCGAAGGGAAGAAGTTTATTCAACCATACAAACATGGTCCATTACCGTCATCACCTAGAGAACCGCCACATCAAATGATTAATACTATATTAGCGATTTGGGACAATATAGTAATTTAAAGGACACCTGCACCAAAGGCATCCCATATGGTGTCCTTGTTTGGATCATGGAAAGGAAGAAAAGAAAAGAACTTTAGAGGGGATGAATATGGTTTATGGAATGGTAATTGAAATTTTACAATTGAACACAAAATTTAGAGTGGTTTAAGACAAGCTAAGATATATTTCTGTACATCCACTACAAAAAGAGTTCTCACTTTTAGATTTTAAAAACTCTTTATTTGTTTATTGATGATCTGTCCATCTAGGTTTATGAGACAACTTTTTCAATGGCATTTCAAGGGAAAATTTACAATAATACCCTATAGATTCTTCTCAAGAATCTCTATGAGAATCCTATGCACACACAATCTTTTAATAATGAGTTTTGAGAAGAGTGTTGTTGTGATTACAAGATTCCCTATCGAGATACAAGATATGAAAATGAGAATTGTTGTGAGGAGTAATCTTGATAGAGAGTATAATTATGAAAGTGAACAACGCGTTAGATTTGATTTTGAACTAAAAGCACAAATAAATTCTTAAAGAAAAAGAAGTTAAAAGTTGAGAGAATTGAATGCTTGATAATTAATAGAGTAGAAAATAATTAATTAATAGTAATTAATAAGCTTAGAAAAGTTGGTGATAAATTTAACACTCCTAATTTTCTCAATTTAAAAAAATTATTTTAAGATAATGTAGATGCATTAAAAATCAAAACCTAAGGATGTTAACACTAAATCAAATATATGAGAGGTATGATTATTCACCTTATAGATGTTTGATGCAAGATGAAATAAAACCAAATAAGTATACAATATGATAGATCTAGAATAAGATAACACTAATATAGATAATGACATGCCAATATTTACAAGATCTTAACATATAGGGAATCATAACTAAGATTTAAATAACGAGTAAGAACAAAAATATCCTAACGTAGTGGGCAAAAGCTATATAACCCAGTTAACCTACTTCTAAATTATAACAAAAATATAATATCTTCTCCAAGCAATGTCCACTTAGAAACATGCATCATTAGGTATACTTCAGCTGAAAGTCATACCCTTACAAGTCATCCTATGCTTATGGAAATAAGTAGTGGCCATAAAACAGTATTAACAGTATGGTAAAGTATCGAGTAAAACAAACCTATCCTATAACATAAAAAATACTCATGTTGCATGTAGAGGTCAAGTAATAACATGACATATAAATCATATCTAGAGGCACATAAACATGGCATATTAACATGCTTAGGATATATAACATTATATAAGGACAATACTATAGAAACTCATATAAATCAATAAGATAATCCATAATATTAATATTAATATTATTATTCTACTATATGCCCTCACAATTTCAATTGTTAAGATAATAGAGTGACCACACCTATTTATGTACCATGAACAAAAGTCTAGGTAGTAATCAAACCAAACATGAATTGGGATACCATACCCACCACACGTGGTTAGACTATATCAATGAAAATTTTTAAGGAGACACACCTACCACATCTTGAATATATAACTATCACGATGGCTAAAAACATATTGAAATACCACACCTACCTAAACATGGACATATAAAGTGCTAAGATGCTTGTGCAAGGATACTACACCTATCTAACTTGGATAATGATGTCATAGTGACCTACTATAATATTAATCCCAACCCTCCCAATATGTGTATACTCTTTATCGACCATAACCCAACAGAGTAAGAAAGGTACTGAGTGAAAAAGATAAAAACCATGAGGCAACCCACCTGTTAACTCTCAGCTAGCTATCCCAAGAGTTGGAGAAAAATAATCAAACAAAATGATAGTTACCATTATTATCATTTTACAAGTGCTAACATAAAATAAAAACCAAATCCATTTATTAATCTAGATGTGTATTTAGGAGATAACACTAAAACCAAGCCAAAAAAAATCTTCCAAGGCCACATGCCACACAATTAAACCATTTATAGCCTTTTATTAAATTCAACTATTCAAGGTCGAAGCCATAAATTTAAGTTTAAAAATAAGTCAGGGCTAGGTCAAACCACAAGTGTCAAACCCTAAAATTAACACATATATCCTAAGGAGACCAAATGGCTTATTTCATAAATGAAAGCCTATACGGATACTGTAGAGGGGGTGAATAAAGTATTTTGTAACAATAATGCCAAATTAAAATTTTGTGAGAAATAAGTAAACGGATGGCAAACAATTTTGTGAGAAATAAGTTTCTCGACATTTACTACCAAAAGGTTTTGCCTTTTGGATTTGAATCTCTCTTTATTTATAGTGGGTGTTTGATGATGATCATTCATCTCTTGGTTTATGAGCTTAAAATCTCAACGATCCTCTAATAGATGATTTACCCTTTACCTTGTTATCTTCTCTATGTTTATGAGACTACAATATCAATGAACTCATTTAAGAATGCTAGAAAATACACCACTCTTAACATGTGTTTGAAATGATGAGTTTGAATGAATACAATAAAATTATTCACTATATAGCATATGAAAGTGAGTAATCACTAGTGAAGATTTTTATCTAGCTAGAGAAATAATAATTACAAGTATATGAGCACTCTAGCTAAATATGAAGAATAAATTGAGCACTAGAGAAGTTTGATTTAGATTTGAAAGTATAAAATAAAAACTCTCTTTAATTATTTGTAAGATGTAAAAATGATGATTTTAGAAGAGTTGTGCTATCTTGATTGATGTTTATTAAAGTATAAAAACTCTTATTTATAGTGCTAAAAGATAGAAAAAATCAACATTAGATGTGGGTGTAAAAAGTACTTCAATGATTGAATTACAACTGGAAAAAAAATCTTAGAAATGTCTAGACTAGTTGATCGGTACTCAAATCAGTTGACTGGTTTCGACGGACCAGTCAACTAGTTTTGACTTGATTAGTGGAAAATTTTCAACACTACGCACTTTTACAAAAAAGACCATAATTTGAGCTATAGAGCTCAAAATTGTATGCCATATTTTTTGCTATAAAATAGACATCACAATATTTGGCAAAAATATTATTCATCCAAAAATAATGTCTATATAATTTATAGTAAATTTTACAAGTTAAATCATATGCAAAACTACTTAAAATAAAATTAATTTAAGACAACCTTTTGCATAAATATTTAGAAATATTTTGGATGCATGAAATCACTTTAAGATCTTTCAAAATTATTTTTGAATAGGATTATGAATATCAAATCATTTAAAATCTTAAGATCTCAATGTGTAAATCATATGTACATAAAATATAAGATTGTAACATACTCTTTGAAGCTTGAGTCTTAGTTTCTTTGTGCACACTTGCTTATGCTTTCATTGTTTGTGCATTATGCATATGAAGTTGAAGTTTTTGAATCAAGGGTATTATTTTGTTATCTTTGTTTATCTTTAGCTTGTCTTGGGATACAATTTGTAAACTTGATTTCTTTAACACTCCATGACTAAGTTAAAAGTTGAATACTTTATTTTTTGTTATGATCCACATGCACACTTAACAAGATAAGTTAAATTCATAATCGAGCTTGTTATCATAAAAAAGAAGAAGAAGATTGATTAACCTATGAGGCCAACAATGAAACATTACAAAATGAAATCTGAGAGACTAGCTGACTGGTCGAAGGGTAACTAATCAATTTGTAGACTAGTCGACCAGTTAGGTCTTTAACCAATTAACTAGTACAAAGCTAAAGAAAAAAAATGTACATAATATTGTTAAACTCTGAAGAATACATAATATGACATACAATTGAGCTTACATAAATTTACGACTTAGCCATACAACCCTAAGATGCTCCCATACTATCAATATACATGTAAAAACATACTTAACACTATGAATACATGGGTTCATGCTCATTAATCAAATTAAACATCACTCATGTTGAACTAACAAAATCACGCCAAGCTAAGATGGCTAAAACTAATAACATAATAATAATATGATAACATGCACAAAATATATATAACAATGTAACTCATGATTGTCATGGAAATTTTTTCAATATCATGGAAATAAACATGCTGCAAAATTCAACACTTAACTACATTATAAGATAAGATTGTATTACATTTAAGCAAGCTTTCTAAAAATCTAATTATTCAAAACTTGATGGTTAATACCAAATACCATTGATTATCTTGAGAAAATTAAGCATCCAAAATCAACAAAACACACTTTAAACCAATTTAAGACAAGAAATCAAGAAAAAGAATAATCAGTCATGTTCAATCTCCCCTAAAAAATAAGTTAGTCCAAAGAAGTAAATATCAAGAATTCTTCAACCCTTTTCTAAACTTCAATTCTTCTTTGATTAAAAAAATTAAAGAGGAATTAATTAAATATTGAGATGAAGAAAAGAGAAGGGAAATGGAATTAGTTGGGTAAGGAATCAAAAGGTAAGGTCTAGGTTACAAGAAGAGGATAGGGAAAGGATAAAGACTTTTAAACACTAAGTAAAAATGCTAAAGGGAAAAAAAGGAAAAAAGAGAACAAGAAAGTGTGGTAATTGAGAATGAGTTCAAGAGATGCATCCTGATCGACAGAGAGGAAGGATAAAGGAGAAAAAGGTTAATTAATTATCAAGGTGAAGTATAGAGAACAATGGTGCAATAAAATCAAATGGTAAAGCATGGGGGAGGAGAGGTGTAATAAACGCAAGGTAGAGGGAAGTCAAGTAGAAGGGAGTGACAACAATAGCTCTCATATAGGTATGTGTGGTAGGGGAGAGATGAAAGTGAGGGAGAGGGAGTTAGTGAAAAAAAATACATTAAAAATTATTTTTAGCTAAATAAAATAGAATAATGGTCAAAATATTATGAAAAAATTCCATCACAACAAAGTATGCTTATTAGTAAAAAGATACTAATTATAAGGTTAGGAAATTATTTGAACAATAATCAAAAGAAAATTAAAAAAAGGAACCTAGAACTATAGCATGACTACTTAATTGCTATGGAAGGACTGCATGACTGGCGATCTTGAACTAAAAATTTAAGCCCTTGTTAGACTAGTTGACTAATTTTGGATATGAAAAATTGAGTGATACCCCCAAAAATTCAAGTCCTTAAAAAATGAAAGCCAATTTCCTTTATATTAACATAATTTTAAATACATCTTGAAAGGTTTTAGGATAGGTTTTAAAGTAAGACTATTTTAACTCCCTTTTATGTGTGCCTCAAGGATCATCACTTTTGGTGAGAATTTAATGTGTGATAGTACAATCTAATAAGATTTTTTTTTTTGCTTAACCAATCATTGAGTGTGTAAAATCTAGTTGACTAATTTCATTTCCCTTGATAGAAAAAGCTAATTTCATATAAATTTATAGATGTTGCAAGGGAATTAATTGACTAGTTTTGGGGAACCAAATGATTAGTTAAGGAGTTAACCAATTTGAGGCACAAAGTCAAGGTAAAGAAACTTTAAACCATAATAACTAGTTAACCAGCTATCCATTACTATTTAACTAAAAGCCTAAAGTAGTTGACGCACACAAAGGAATTTTCATAGCTTCTAATAAGTTGATTTGTATTTCAAAACCAGTTGAATGGTAAAGGATTTAAAACAATTCAATTCAAAGTTAAAGTAAGTCAAAATTTTGATCCATCAACTAATTAATTAGTTACCTAAAACTACTTGGTTGGTGGCATTAGTTGACTAGTGTGACATAGAACCAATTGATTAGATCTCTAATGCTCAAGACCATTGAAACCTTAGTTATCATTAGGACTAGTTGAATGGTTTTTCCTAAAGCTACTAGCCAATTGGTGCTAAATGGAAATTAATACCAAGTGTAACATTTATGAATTTTTTTTCTAGTCAATTTAACTTCAAAAAATTAAGGTTGAACTTTTAAGAGGGTTTAAAAACATGTTTTCAAGAGAATTTCATAATTCTCAAGGTATAACACCTCCATTTTTTACTACAAAAAAAAATCATTAAAAACACATTATAGAAGCATAAAACTCTTAGAAAAACATGGCGTTACCATTGTTCCTAACACAGGTTAGACATCCGCTGCCTATCCTATACCAGATAAAAGGCTAAACCAAGCACTAAAACAAAAGAATGTCTAAATAATGATTTAATCAAAATGATTCCAAAATGTTTACAACAAATGAACCTAAGGGGTTTTGATCGATTTGTTACAAAATACACATTAAAAGTGCGAAGTTACAAAACATGGGTTGGAGCACGAGGCCCAAAACAAATATCATAGTCCTCTATATACCCCGTCAAACCTTTCAAATGTCCTTGCTTATAAGCCCTGACCCATCTGAGGTAGGCCTTTTATTGGTCATCCCTAAAATCCTACACAAGGTCCTCTGCTTGTGGGAATGAGCAGGTGATATAGCAAACAGGCACATCCGTATGTTATATATTGAGTAAGCCAAGTTGCTCCCTCAATGTCCACAAGTAAACCAGTTTATCACACATAAATATAGATTATAGTATACATCATGATAAGGCCATATATACAGATAGAAATACATGAAGTTATATTATCATGCATAATTCCAACAAATGAAATACCCAATGCATAGACTCACCACCTTTCCACATAAGCATATACACACTTAATAGCAAGGAGAACCAAACAACCTCTACGGTTGATTCCAATTAACCACATCCTTAGCTTATACCATTAGTTCATCCATGTAAGAAATAAGTGATTCAACCCACCAATATTCCATTTCATAATCAAGTAGTTAGGTTAACCATTAGCCAAGTTGAATAACCAGCTTTACTTATTTTCGACCAATCATACCATTACTTCCATTCTTGCCAAATATTAGCCACTCTCTTAATTATCATTTATATCTTATCAATTACTTACTTAACAACCGTGTTTTATTATCATCGAGCAATGGACTATGCACCACCCCATGGTATCACATACCATGGAAGCCTAGCTAAAAAGGGACATAAAGTCCAGGCCAAAGCCAATCACCAAGTGGACATAAGTCCAAGCCGAAACCAATCACCACAATGGACATAATTCCAGGCCAAAGGCAACCACCTAGGTAACCATACCCTTTAGTATCGATACCCCCTAGTACATCATTAGTGTCTAGAGTAGGTAAGGCACCGAGACCTCTCAAGATCCCACCTAAATGCAAAGCCCAAAGGAACCAAAAACACTAGAAGGTAAATGAACCCCTGGTAGCTAATCAAGGATTGGGTAACATAGACCCATATTCAAATCAACTTTCTTTAACTTTAAGTGATTAGTATTTTATTCATAAGGATAGGTGATCATACGAGGCCTATACAAGCAAATAAGGTAAATCCCATATCAAACCATATTGACCCTTTTTATTTCCATTTTCCCCAACCATGTCGGTTTACCATTTACCCTTGTGACACGTTCCTAGCCGCAAGTGCACGGGGTCAGAGTAGTAGTCAAGGTCGATCCCACAGGGATTGGTGAATAGCCATTAGGACAATGATAGAACTTAGCTATGTCTAGACTACGAGATGATATGAAATAAAAAATTATAAGCTAAAATAACTAAAATAACTAACTAAGCTAAAAATAAAGGAAAATAGCACTCAAGTGACTCAAATAAATAGAAGAGCTAAGGTTACAGTTCATCGCCCCTGATCCTCCCATGTAATCAAATATCACATCACAAAATAATTCAACAATCATAATCAATCATGCCAACAAGGATAGAAAGTGTTGTGCTTTCTCAAGCCACAACCACCCTATTATATATCTATGGCCCTAATTATCTTTAGCTTAGAGTCTAATAGAATGTAATGCATTAAAGTTCATAAAGTTTCCACCTTTATTGTTGTAGAGGTTAAATTGATTGTCTCTTGACCTACAATTTATTCTCCTGTTGTGCTATTGGGTCTAATACTAGATTATCTCTCGATCTCACTGGTATTTCCCACACCGAAAATCAGAACCCGTCCGTGGTTCATGAATCCGTCAATCAATCAATAACACAACACATAGATTATGAATTGAATAAAAAAGGATGCAATAATTCAACACATTAGGATCGGGGAAAATTCCCCTTCACCTTAGCACAAGATCTATCCCATCAAATTCATAAAAAGAATATTAAAAACAACAAGAGATTCCATAGATAGAGAAAATATCATTAGATAATACCCTTGATGTTCACAAATTCTTGCAAAAATTTAACTTCTTGAACCTCGGTCTCTAATTTACAAGAGAGATCTTGATGAATTGGGGAAGAGGATAGAGAAGAGAGAAAAGAAAGGGAGTGGAGGCTGCCTCAAGATATTAGAATGAGAGTTTTTATATTACCGCCTCGTGGATCCCTAGGGTATTGATTAAGCTGAGCTTCCCGTGTCAGCTTTGACAATGATGCGTATTTTGACCATAACTTTTTCATCATAACTCTGATTAAGCTTATTTTGGATGTGTTGGAAAGCTATTAAAAAGATATACAACTTTGATGTTGAAATATTCTCCAAATTCATACTTTTTCCTCGTATAAGTTCCACTTCGTTCAGGCCCATATACTTTAAATATGCATTCTTGCTTTCATTTTATTCCAGAATTTACATTTTAGCTCTAAATCTCTTTCCGCTTTAACTTTTGCTCCTTTTTTCTCCTTTCTTCTCCCTTTAAGATTATTCTTTTTTCCATCCTTCATGATTTGCTTTGTTGCTTGAGACCCTGCAAATTTTCACAACACAAAGGCAGTCACAAGAATAAAAAGGGAGAATTCCAACTGAAATTAGAGGTAAAAACTCTTATAAACCTTAGGAATAAGATGAAAAAGTCAAGGTTATCACCTTGGCCAATGAGAATCATATCCATAATATGGTTTAACTCATGCCCTTATTGATTTCCATTACTCTTATTTCCATTTTATCACTTATTACAAGTGAATTACACCTTTAGCCTTTATATTACTCATAATGTATGCCATAAGTTATGATCCATTTTCATCCCTTAATTAGGCAAATAATCCATGTTAATATCTACATTTCATCCCATTAATAATCATGATATAGTCCTAAACACAACCCCTAAGTATAACCAAACGACAAGAAAATAAATCAAGCAAAAAGATAAACTAGTCGATTGGTTGCACTAACCAGTCGATTAGTTTGGGTAGGCCAGTCGATTGGTTTAACTTAATCAACCCATGCTTGCTTCAAACCAATCAATCGGTTTGGGCAAACCAGTTGAATTTTCATAGACTAAACGATTGGTTTTTCCAAACTAGTCGATGTGTTTAAGTAGAGAGCAAGACTAAGGTCTCTACGAGAAAACTAGTCGATGGATTGGGTCAACCAGTTGACTACTCTGGGAACTAGTCGATTGGTTTAACCTAACCGGTCAGCGTCAATTCATAAATTTTGTGCAAATTCTTGCATGATAATCATTTCTCACCACAAAACATATATCAACATCAACTGATATATTCCTAACCAGATTAACATGCATTTCTCCACCTAACATCACCATAACCTATTTTACCCATTTTCATGCTCTTTCCTCCATTTGTGACATTAGAATATGCACATCATGCACCAAAATGCATTTATTCATATCAACATATATCCACCAACTGAGATATCACCTTTCATGCATAATCACATGTTAACATTTTAAGAGTAAGAATTACTTACTTCATGCAGGCTAAATCCACTTAAAAATATAATTTATAAGTCTGTGAAAACTTTAACTCTCAAAAACTTAAAAATCAAAATATTAAATCAAGTATTATACCAAAAATTCATCAAATTTTGAAAAGAGAACAGAAAGGGAGAAGGACGTACCATTGAGACGGAACTGAGAAAATATTAACTGGACCACTCAATCTTTTCCCAAAAATCTAACTTTTCCTTGCTTAACAATTGAAACAAGATAGAGTTAGAGGTAGGATCAGGAGAGTGTGTAAATAAATTGGCAAGTTCTCGAAGTGTGGAGGGAAAAGAAAACAATGTAGAACTCAGAGGAATTTCAATGGTTAAAAGAAAGTACAATGCAAGGAGGATTGAGGTTATTTATAGCCAACCAATTGAAAGGAAACACTAAGGGTTTGGAAGGTAACTCAAAACCCCAATTGTGATCATTTAAATTTGATGAGAATAGATGGATTTGTGTGGGATTTTCTGACCTAGTCTCCCAAGCTCAATTTTATATGGGTTCCTTGGACTTTATACCCTTTTTTTATCAACCAAAGGTTAGGGGAAAGCTTTATAACATCCATATTTTTTACTATTAAAAATTTTGTTTAATTTGAAACTTGTAGAAGCAAAATATAAAACTAGGTATAAAAATTAGGGTGCTACAATTGTATCTAACATAAGATAGATGTTTGAATGACTATCTCATACTAGATATAAGGTAAATTATCCGACATAAGCAAACATAAGTAAACACAAAACATACTTAGACAAATAGTACAAGGATAGTATGTTTAAGTTTGCAAACTAAATTTGCTCAAGCTAGATAAAAGTGAGACATAGCTAAATGGAAAAGGAGTTTGGTATCCAAAATATATTATAGGAATAAATAAGAAAGATTTTCAAGGTCAAGAAAGACCCACCAAGTAATATCTTCAAAAGACCTACTTTCATAACTCCAAGGTATACATAGAGGAGGACAGGGTTACTGACCATTCTCATAAGCCTACACAAAATACTTTACTATTTATATGATTAGTTAATTGAAAAATGAAGAAATTAGTATACAACATACCGAAAAAACAATTTACTTTATCATGTGGCTATCTATGTTATCAACCTTGGTACCCTTGTTTGGAAAGGGTATCCACTTTCTTGTGTAATGCTAATGACACTAAATTTTAGTAGACACCATTAGAGTAATTTTTGCTAATCAAGGTGTATTCAAATGTGTTTCTTGAAGGGTATGCTACTAGTTTGAGATCTTAATTTCACTATTGGCTTATTGCCTAGGACTGAGCTAGTGTCTAAGGCACCATACTATATGGAACCCATAGAGATTAAGGATCTTAAGGCTTAATTAGAGGAGTTTTTAAGAAAGGCTACAATTAATCTAGTGTATCACACTAGGAAACAACAATCCTCTTCATCAAAAAGAGACATGGGAATTTCAGGTTGTGTATTAATTATCATAGGTTAGTTTTGGTCATGGTTAAGAATCATTACCCTGTACCTCATATTTATGACCTTTTTTATTAGCTTAGAAAGGCCATGGTGTTTTTAAAGATATATCTTTAGTCAAGCTATCATTCGTTGAGGATCGCAAAGTAAGATATTTTGAAGATAAATTTTTTG
Organism: Tamarix austromongolica; assembly: GCA_039764185.1. NCBI lineage: Eukaryota > Viridiplantae > Streptophyta > Magnoliopsida > Caryophyllales > Tamaricaceae > Tamarix > Tamarix austromongolica. Next base: position 5,531,824 of record CM077816.1, on the reverse strand, counting down.
ACCTGACACTATCATTATGAGTTCACAACTATGCCTACTAGTATGTCAATATCATTCATGGATCTTGTAAATTAGATCTTTAATTAGTTATTAGATTATTTTATTGTGATGGTCATTGATTTCATTCTCATATACTCTTGTATTTGTAAGGAGCATGGTCAAATTTTGAGGCAGACATTTGCTTTGTTGAGAGCTCATTTATTGTATGCTAATCTCTTGCAGTGTAAGTTTTGGTTGGATTGTTTTTTTCTTTGGTACGTGATCTCAAGGAATGGTGTTTTAGTAATTCCTTTAAATTTTAAGGTTGTTTTAGAGTGGCCAACACTGTCATTAGTCAAATAGGCACACAATTTTTATAGGTTTAGCTAGATGCTACCATCTATTTGTGAAGGATTTCTCCAAGATAGCTTATTTATTGATGGATTTGCTTAAGAATACTATATGATTTCAATAAGATAAGAAGTGTTTTGGGGATTTTGAGGAGTTAAAGAGGTGATTGAATTAAACTTTAGTGTTGTGTTGGTGAGTGATACAATATATAGTGATAGTTCTAAGCATGTTTTATTGTGTGTTTCAATGCATCATGAAGGGTAGTGGTTTATGCTTCACATTATTTGAATCCACATAAGTAAAACTATCTAACTTATAATTTGGAGCTTGTTGTAGCGGTTCTCACTTTGAAGATCTAGTAGTATTATCGATATAAAATCTAGTGCAAGTTTTAAATTGACCAAAGGAGCAGTAGATAGCGGAAGGTGAATTTGACGCCTCTTAGATTGTTGGAGTTGGCCAAGAACTATGAGCTGAATTTAACCTACCATGAGGATAAGTATATTATAATGATATATTATCTTAGTTAAAAGATATTACAATCCTTGGGCACAATTATGTTATTAAACCCTTTGCGTTAGGAGATTATGGAGATGAGTATGGAGTTGATCATATCATATAGTATGGAAGCAAGAATAATTTTTACACCATCACACCTTATATGATTGATGAGATCGAGCTTGTTAGCCTAGTGATGTAAAGTTTGAGATGATGTGGCATGGCTTTATCAAGGGTAGGGCTATGGGATTTCAAATAATCCATGATAATGACAATATCAAATATCAGGGCAGGTGTACTATACCATAGGTTTATGAGGAGCTGAAAAGCAATCCTAGATAAGGGTCATTTTACACCTTATTTGTCCTACCCTAAAGGGGATATGTTGTAAAATGACATGAAGCCGATGTATTAGTGGCCCGGTATGAAGTAGAGGATTGTATAATTTGTTTCTAGATGCTTAACTTGTTAAAAATTAAAGAAAAAACACATGAGACATGTAAGGTTAGTATAGTTGCTTGAGGTCTTGGAAATGGGATTAAGATAATATCTCCATGGATTTTGTATTTATTCTTCCAAGGGATCATAGTGATTTTAACTCCATTTGGGTTATTATTGATTGTTTGATTAAGTCGATAGTGTTTATTTTGATGAAGCCGACTTGGAGTACTGATAGATGGCTAAAGCACATGGTCAAGTTTCATAGGGTACACAAAGTTATTATGTCAGCTCAAGGTTTAAGGCTTTTATTACCCTTCTAACATAAGTTGTAGGCCATATTTAGGATACAACCAAATATAAGTACTAATTTTCACCTAACTATATATGGTCATACAAAGAGGATCATTTAGACCTTGTATAACATGATCCAGGAATTCATGATGTATTTTAGTGATAGTTAGGAGGATTATTTGAACTTGATCAAGTTCTAATACAACAACAGTTACCATAAGAGCATCAAGATGGTGCCTTTTGAGGTCTTGTAATAGAGGAAGTGTCGCAGTCCTTTGTTTTGGAGTGATATAAGTGAGATAGGTATGTTGGGGCTAAAGATGACTGAGGAAACTACGAGGCAAATGAGGTTGATCTAGGTTTGTATAAGGATTTTCTAATATTGGTAGAGTAGCTATGCAAATTTGAAGAGGAAGAGGTATATGATAGAGTTCTTTTAAGGGTCTTTCCCACCGAAATAATGATTAGGTTTAACAAGAAGGGAAAGTTTATCTCAAGATGCATTAATCCTTATGAGATCTTAGAGTGAGTCAATACACTTGTGTTTTGGTTCACATTGCCTATGGATTTGTCTTTGGTGCACAATGTATTCTATATCTCCCAACTGAGGAAGTATTTTGCAGATCATTCACATATCATCCAGCTAGAGATAATTGAGTTATAAAAGTCCTTGATGTAAGAAGAACAATTGGTGAGTATTTTGTATATGAATACACATGAGACACATATAAATTCCATTCCATTGCTTAAGGTTCTTTAATCAAAATATGGACCTAAGGAGGCCACTTGGGAGAAGGAACAGAAGAACCATGCAAGGTATCTTGATTTTTTTTAGAGGTGTGTTATTGTTTGGTCTGTTACTTTTCTTTTAAGGGGGGCAGTAACCCCTTTTCCTTATTTTTATATATGTGATGTACTTTCTCTAAGAATGTTCATAATTGGGTTTTGAACTTATTGGTTGACTTCTGGGATGAAGCCTCTTTTTAGGGGGAGTCTTATAATATCCCATAAATTTTGGTTGCTAATATGTGTTCATTCATGTATTTGATCATGATTTGAATATGTTTGATATTGCTTTATAAGTGTATTTTAGGTTTGAATTTCAAAAGTTTTGGAAGATTTGGGGTAAAGGGGGCAAAATGTGTTTTGGGGCCATTGGTAAATGGGGCAACCTAATTGGTTGATTGATGTCGGGTTGAACTTGATATCATTTATGGTTTAATTCAATTTTATTTCCAAATTATTTGGAAACTTAATTTTAATGCTATATATCCTTATCGAACCTTTTAATCATGATTTGAGTGTGTTTGATCTTGCTTTTATGAGTGTATTTTAGGTTTTACTTGCAAAATATTTGGAAAAATTTGGGCTAAAATGGGATGAATGAGTTTAGGGCCATTTATTGAAGGGGCAAACTAATTGGATGATGTGCTCAACATTTTCAAAATGTTCCAGTTGATGAATAATTGGTTAACCAATAGAACCGATGATAAATTAATGTCGGGCTAAACCTAATATCATTTTTAGTTTAATTAAAATTTCTTTCCAAATAATTTGGGTTCTTAATTTTACTGCTATTAGTATTCAATAAATCATTTTATATCCTTTTTAAACCTTTTAAACATGATTTATTGAAATAAAATCATATTTGAAATATAAAATTTCAAGAAGATTCCCACTTACCTTATCCTCTTTCCCTTTTCTTTTCTTTCTTACAACATGTCAAAATAGACAATTTCATCCGTAGATATCCCAATGCTTCTGATTTTTGTCTCTCATGCCTCTTTATCTCATTCCTTTCTTGTGTTCCTATTTTCCTGAAATACAACACTTAAACCTCACCCCATACCACTATTTCAACTCTTGAGGGAATTTATCCCTATATTCATTCTATAAGATGCCCACAAAAGTTCAAATTTAGGTTGGGGTAAAGGTTTTGAGTTATATATCATCTTACCCTTCATTTCACATCACCACCTAGCACTAATTTCAAGCTATAGTCTCTAGTTTTATAAAGCTTTTTGAACCACACAGTTTCCCTATTTTTAGTTTCATCTTTGAATTCACCCACTTTATTCTTCTTGCTCTTGGTTCTTGGCCTCTATTTCCTCTTCTAATCATTATTCATGCACTTTTTTGCTTTGTTCTTAAACAAGAGATGGTTAGATATAGGAAAATTTGACAAAGTAATCCTTCCCTTGGTCTTCCCACTTTGAGGAGGGAGTGTTTTCTATTTTTTTTTCTCTTAACCAATTGTTTTAGTTTGAGTTTTTGTGAGATTTTAAGTTTTACTCAGTTTTAATCTCCTCTTTTTAATATATTTAAATTCTTGTTGCTACAAGCTAAGTGCTCTCTTTATTTTCTTGTGCTTTTAAGATTACCTTGAGGTATAGTTGATAATCTCCTAATCTGGATCTTATGATTCTACGATTTTATGATTCAAAAATCAATAAATGATTTGTGGTCCTAAGTATAAACTTAAAATAATATAAGTATAATGGGATCTTATGGTCCTATGTAGGATAAATAAAATTTTATGATTCTAGGTAGAATCATATGATCTTACATATCAACCATAAATTTTTTTATTATCTATTTACCTTAAAATCTATTTTCTATCTTATTCTCACTATATATCTTCCCTAAATACAAATCTTAATCCTATTATTTAGTACATATCAACCATAAATTTATTAATTTTTGAAAAGAAAAGTACTTATTTAAAATTCCAAACTCTATAAGTAGAGTAAAATAAATATATTAAATTTGTGATGTTATTTATTTAATAATTTCTACTCATTTCATAATAACCTTTTTTATTTTCTTTTGTGGTAATGTTTTCTTTTTTGCGTGCATAGACCATATAGAAATCTTTTTTTTTTGTATGGATGTAATTGACAATTTGTGTTGCTTGCTACTTGCTACAATTTAATTAGTGATGAAATATGATTTTAAGAATGAGCTCTTTAGTATTTTTTTTAACTTCAATTATGATATTTGTTTCATATAAGTCTTTCTAGGTCATATTTTGTGGTATTTGTAGATATTATGATCCTACAATTTGATTCTACGATTCAATTTTGATAACCCCCATTTATTCTAAATAGAATCTCAATTCTAGCAATCTTAGCTTAAGGTAAGTCATTATTACATTATTATATGTGATGAATGATTATATAGTGTTTTATAGGATGTATGATTTTGAGTTATGTGCAAGCAAATGTATTAATAGTTTTGTGGTTGTGAGCATGTTTTGAAAATGTATGCATGCATCAAGTATAGAGTATGTTATTGGAATTTTCAAGTTCTAATCCTTATATTTAGCGTGTGATCTTTATTGTTATTTATTAATGAGCTTCAAGCATGATTAGGTAATAAGTATGTTAGAATTTGAATTTAGAGTATTTGAAATACATGAATGATGGAGTTATGTTTTGAATGACTTGGAAATGTTCATGGTTAGTTTCAAAAATTCAATTTAGAGTATCAAAACCTTTGGTTGAATAACATGTACTTTTGGCTGATTAATTGTGCTTTTCTAATTAATTGATCACCTGATATGCTCCCTCGGTCGGTTAATTATACATAGTTTTTCTGTATTAAGTTCTTTTATTTACTAGATTGATTAGCATGAGTTAGCTAATTGTGCCTTTCAACTGTCAACAAACATGCCTCTTTAATTGATTGATTATCCTATTTTCTTCAACATTATGTTTTAAAAACCAAATTTAATTTCTTGGTTTGTGAGGGCTAGCCTACTATTTCTTGAAGCTTGTTTGGGACATACTAACCCTTCCACTTTGATTGTTTAACTTAGTTGACCATAGTTTGACTTTAATCTTAGGTTATGAACAATACTCAACTTTTAAATAAAAGGAAGGGTAATTGGAAATAAATGATGGTCATTGGTTTCCTTTATTATTATTATTAGATATTCTAATTACCATTTTGATATTATCTAATTAAGAGAAGATGTTATCACTTTTAATTACCCCTTGAAGGGGAATGTTGGATTATGTGAGATATTTATATGGATATGGTTAGATAGGTGTGATATGTGGGCCTTTTATGGTATATGTTATTGCTATGATAAAATACTAACCACTTAAATAGGAAGATTATGGAGCACTATATAGGTCTAGATTATTTAATCCTCAATTAGTTAATGAGAGTGAGTCTGTCTTTGAGTATTCTTGATTATCATTTGCCTTTAGGAGAGATTGGAGATGATTACAGTAGACACTGATGATATATTAAGGGGTATTAATATTAAAGGTTATGGTTACCTAGGTGGGGTATTTGGCTTTAGTAGAACTTCATGTCCATTGGTGATTTCTTTGGCTTCGATTATACTAATGTCCTCTAGTTATTAGTTTGTGTAGGAGTTAGTGCAATGAATTAATCACTAGAATACTCAATAAGGGGGGTTGAAAGAAGTATTGACAAATTAAAAAATTCAACATAAAAAGATATAAAAATTAAAACTTCCTATTAAAAATGAGTGTACCTAATCTATAAATTCATTGGAATTTATTTGGTGATAATTTGTATATGAAAACTCCTCTATGTGAATTATTCACTATATAGAATCTTGAGAATATAATGTAGTAAAAAAATTGACACAATTTATTACATAATTCCTCTACTTAATAGATACTCCTGTATTAAGTATCATACATCACGATCCTCATTCTATCCCTTTTAATTTTCACAATTATTCAAATAGAAAAAGTACAATGTATTCGAACGCTCAAATTTTCACAACTCTACCTTTAATTTCCTATGTAAACTTATTTCTATGTATCAACCCCACCTTAACTCTAAGATGCTAATAAACAAGCATAAACTCTTAAACTTTCCCAAAGTGATCTTTAATCCACGATCAGTATAGTAACAACTCAACAAATAAACTCAACAACACAACACAACTCAAAGATAATTTTCTCTCTCACTATAGTATCATGCTTTCATGATTTTTCTTCTACTAATTTATTTTTGGATTTACACTTGTCTTTTTATGAAGTAGAAAATTTGTAGCTTAATATTCTTATTTGAAGAGCTGATTTAGTGCTTAATATTTTTCATAGTAAAAAGTATGGGATAAGGTTACATATTTTTGCCTTGGATTAACTAAGTTAATTATGAAACAGCTCTGTTAAAACACCTAGTAAAATGTAACATATCATAGTACAACACTAACAATTGTAATGATAAGATTAACCTCTATAAAATCAGTAAACAAATGTAACACCCCCATTTTTCACTACTGAAAAAATTTACTTAGAAAATACTATACATACTTAGAAAAAATGGTGTGTTACCACTGTACCTAACATAGGATAAACATTCAACGCCTATCCTACATTAGATACAAGGCTAAACCAAACCATCTAATTTAAAGTAGAGTGCAAAACTTAAATTACATGAATATTTAAAAGATCATTTACATTAAAGTATCTCGACGGTCCCCAACCAAGTCAAATACAAGAAGACAAATAAGTGAAGAATATGGGGCTATTTTAAAATGAGATTTGGGCATATCCCCAATGATGACCCGTCACAGACCACAAAAAACCTTCAATTCCCTATTCACAAGCCCCAAACCTAAGCTGAGATAGGCCCATTATTGCCCATCCCCAAAACCTGCACATGGCCCTCTGTTCGTGGGAATGATTAGGTGATCCAGCAAACAGGCACATAAGTACACTATATACTGAGTAATCCAAGTTGCCTCCTCAATGGAAATCACAAGTATACAAAATTCTATCATAACATGGATATCATAGTTAATATACGTTATACTAATGCCATATACGTAAAGGTAGTAATGCATTAAGATACATGATCATGCACAAATCAGAAAACTCATAATGTATCATGATTATATTCGTTGATAATCACAAATGTATTAAGAAAATTAATTTGGACAACCACTAGGGTTATTTTTCCAATTTTCTCAATCAATTGGATTATATCATTTCCTTATCCATACATTGATATGGGTTAACATCCTGTCAATTGTTCCAATAATTAACACTTTATTTATTATCCAATTATTTATCATCTAAATTCTTTTTGTCATCAAGAAATGTACTATGCACCATCCCATGGTCTTACATATCATGGAAGCCTATCCAAACCAAGGGACATAAAGTTCAGGTCAAAGCCAACTGATATGGACATATTTCTAGGATGAAGCCAACCACCTAGGTAACCAGACACTTTAATATCGATAACCCTTAGTATATTATCAGTGTCTAGAGTAGGTAAGACTGGGAGATCTAGGATCCCGCAAAAAGGCACTAATAAATGCCCAAAGGTAGATTAAGCTCTAGTAGCTAATCGAGGAACAGGTAACCCAAACTCATACATAGCTTGGTCATCTTTTACTTTATGTGATTAGTACATTATTCATGATGTTAAGTAATTACACAAGGTATATACAAAGATCAAGCAAGGCATTCACACGTTTCTTCCATATTAATCCTTTCAATTTCCCAACCCTGTGTGGGGTTTCCATTTATCTTTGTCCAATATTATTCATGTCCATCATATTATTTTATTCATCCATATGCGATGTTTCATTACTCTTTCCTCAAAGACCATCACATTTAATAAGTTGTATACCCATTTAGCCTTTACACTACCCATTAAGTATGTCATAAACCATGGTCCATTTGATATATTCATTAGGTCATTGATCCATAATAAAATATATATTTTATCCCTTTAATAATCACAAGAAAATCCTATGCATAACCTTAAAGCATAACCAAACTAAAAGGAACCAAATCATACAAACCAGCAGAATAAGTTGATCGGTTTGACTTAACCAAACCCCACTTTTCCTCAAACTAGTTGATTGGTTTGGAAAAACTAATCGACTATTCATAGACAATTGATGGGTTTAAGTAGAGAGAAAGACTAAGGTCTCTACAGGCTTACCCATCGATGGGTTGGGTTAACCAATTGATTGGTTTGACCTAACCAGTTGATCAGTATGTCCTACAACAACACCAAGCCATCAATTTCATACAGATCATGTTTATAAATCCTTATCATACCACATTGGAGCATGTTTTAACATCAAATAACAAATTTTTATCCTATTTAAATTGCACATATCAACATTAATCATCACAACCCATATTTTCTCAAGATTCATGCTTTTCACTCAAAATACTCCATCTAACCATCTAAATTAGTTTTGTAAGCTATATATATATATATATATATATATTCATGCCAACATATGATATCAACTTAAAGAGTTTCATATCATGCAAGATTACTCATAACCCATTTTAGAATCACGAAAAACTTACTTGATGCATACAAAAATTTTCTTAAATCAGAAATCTCAGCCTGTGAAAACCTAAACTTTTAAAACCTTAAAAACAAGTTTTAACTCAGAAATTATTGTATAATTTTTATAATTTCAAACTTGAAATAGAAAGGAAATAATTAATATACCACACCTAAAGGAAAAATAGAGGATACGCAGTTGAACCACTTAACCTTTTTCCTAAATATAACTATTCCTTACTTAATAATTAAAATAAGAGAGAGTTAGAAAAAGGATCAAAAGAGTGAAAAGAATTTGACTTTAAGGTTTGAAGTGTAGAGGGAGAAGGTGAATACTTGAGAATTAGGTATTTTCTTTAACTAACAGAAAGGTGAACAAAAGGGGTGATTAGAGCTATTTATAGTCAACTAATCAATACAAATCAAAGTGTGGCCAGGAACAAACCGAAAACCCTAATTCTCACCATTTGAATTAGAGTTAAATAGATAGATTTCGTATAAGATATGACAACCTATCCTTTAGAGCCCAAATGGTGATTCTAGGGAAATGTAGGTCAATGGGTCCAAAAATGCAATTCACAAGAAGGGTAATGGAAGGTCAGTATGAAAGGAATCTTCTAGCTGAGCAAAATCAAGCTTGAGATCAAAGCAATGATCTCAAAAATGTGTAAAGGAGAGAGGTGGAAGAAGAAAAGGTTGAGTTCATCTCCCCTCCCTTAATTGTCCCAATTGACCCTCTAGATCAATCTAAAGTAGTGTTTTCGGGCTAAAAGAATCATGAAAAAGGCTAAGAATCTCTTATAAACAATCAGGCATAGGTTAACAAGGTTCTATTTTAGTATAAGAATTTTCTTGAAAATTTGAGTTTCAAAAATATGTCTAGCTCGATAAACCAGTATATCAGTTTGGCCTACTAGTCAACTGTTATATATACTAGTCGATCGGTTCCCTAACCAGTTGAGTAAAAACCATTTTGCAAAAAAAATAATTCAGTCGATCAGTTCTCCTAAAAAAAATAAATTTAATTTCCCCACCTTATTGTAAATCTAACTTTGGCTCAAATAAAACCATGATACCAAATCAAATTCAAACACCAAAATTTACATAACTTCTCATTCAACATTTTCCAAAATAAAACCATAATACCAAAGCCGTATTGAATCCTATTTCTTAGGAGATAAAGAATCTCTATTTAAACACTTAATATTTGATAAAAATATGTTGGTTAAAAATTTGTATAGTCAGTGTAAATCCAAGATGGTATAATCATTCATGATATTATCAAAGACTATTTTAAATAACCAAACTTTCAAGTAGTAAAAAAATTTTCCTAATTTTTAGACTACATTTGTTACTATAAGGAACATAACATGAAACTCAAAGTGAGTTTTTTTTTTTTGAAAACCAATTTTGGAAACTATTAGAACATTTTATGCTTATGGTGCTTAAGTTACTCCTATAATAACCTTATTATCTTACATAATGACACTTGGCCTAGATTTCCCTCCAAGCTTTAGGATCTTCCTATATCAACAACTGTTGTTTTGTATTTCATTTCATCTGAATCTGCCTTTCCAACATCATCACACTTCTAATAAATTATCACATAGAATAGAGATGGTGACAAATAATGATGCCATTAGCTTTAAAAATAATTATTTTTTCCAACCAATTAGTGAAGTATGCAATAATAAATAGTCATATAAGTTACTTTATCACAATCATGCAATAATATATAATGGAAACAAACCTTATGACTATAACTTAGAATCATTGTGGTTAAGCAATAATTCACTCACAATTGTTACAAAAAATACTAGTTTACCATTGAAATTCCTGTAAAAGTTAATATTGTCAATACTTTTAAGTCTCTTTGAGTTATTCTAACATGATAAAATATATTAAGCTTCAACAAAAATTTTAGACACTATAGTTACTCAATATTGAGTTTCTGCTAGAGTTTATCTTAGAGTTCCCCTACACGTGTAACCATAATATAATAATTATCTTAAGAATTATTATCATCATTAAAAATATAGTAATTTAGTAAGATATGCATAATAATGATAAATCAAACCATTTAGCCATGCCTTAAATTAATAATTGTGATCAATAAGCATTCAAGTTATCTCAAAGTTGATATGCATAATTTAAGTGGTATGATGGCTTTTCCTAATATCATTTGTTCCTTAGATAAGTTTGGAGTTAAAGATGTAGGATTAAATTAATTTCATTTCATTAAATCTTGAAGATTGCACCATGATTTGATAAGAGAACAAATGATATCAACATAAAATATCATAAAATGAAAATGATAGAAAAATAGGTAAGATCATAATATTCAAGGAGAATTTATGGGGATAAGTACTGGATTTTTGGGACATTCTATGGATTGTGAGGTAATTCAAGATTAGCTCAACCATGTAACTTTTTCATTACAACATTATGTCGCTTTTTGGTTATTGTGTTATTCTTATCAAGAGTCACAAACTTTTAACTAGGATATCCTTTTGGTTCTCCAATGACTTGAAAAGCAACACCTTTATCTCCTTACCCTCAGCACACCCTATGACCGATAACACTTTTTCTCTTGTTACCTGCTTAGTCACATGTTTAGATTCTTCATGAAATGGCTCGCAATCTTTGCAATTTCTCTTTGCTACCTTTGATATCTTTTCCTTTTTTGGCACATAGTCTCTTAGAGTCCCCAAACTCATATTTTTCAGCATTTTAGTGTTAAAGTAATCACCTTGAGTCAAAGTCTTGGGTTTCTCATTCATAACACCTTCAAGTTTTCAAATACCCTAGTCAACTAGAAGGCATAAGGTAAGGCATCGCTTCAATGCTTGATAGTTATAATCATGTGGCAGATCATTAGGGAATGAAGGTTTAAGAACTTCCCTTAAGCCAACATATACATCAAAGTAAGGTCCATGAAGCTTGATTCATTCCTCCTATATATATATATATATATATATATATATATATATATATATATATATATATATATATATATCCTTGAGAGGATGTTCATGTAACCATCATAATGAACACCTTGGAAAGTAGACTCAACTCCTCTTACATGAATTTCTTATGAGTAATCATTCCCTAGTTTTGACTAAACCTTTTTGTAAACTTGATTAGAGTTGTACCAACTACCATAGGCCACTAATTCTTTAAGATTGAAGAAAAACCTGACACCCTATACTCCAATAGTCTTACCGAGAACATTAGTTGTAACATCCCACTTTTCAAAAACTTATTTTATTTATTTATAAACATTAGTATTGGTTTATGATTTTCAACCTTTCACTTTTTTTTAAATGGTTTATTTTATTTAAATCGTGTTCCTCATAAATATTTTGTGAAAGTCTTGATTCATTTTATAACTTTATAAATAGTTTTGGATTTATGTTGAAATTTATTTAATAATTGGTTGTTGTGGATAATTTTAGATAAATTTGTTCATAGCTAAAATTTTATTAAATTCATGTGATTTGATTTCAGTTTAAAATGTATTTTTATTGTGTATTTTGATTTTAGTATTTTAAACCCATTTATGAGAATAACATCGTCATGCGATTACGACTTTATTTTAGAGTTATAGTTCTTTAAAAAAAGAAATTGTTTTAAATTATAAAATCCCTTTAAAGCAGTAAAATTATTTTTAAAACATTTTACCTATGGAAAATATTTTGTCTTTGAATTTAAATATTTTTATAAGGTTAATAAGATATTTGAAAATTTTTAAATTAAAAATATTTTAGTAATTTATTTATGATTTTGTTTTCAAAATTTATTTTTTTTCCATTTTGGTTTACGGAGGGCCTTTTTAGAAATATTTTTAATTAATTAAATTCTCTTAAAGTTTATAAAAATATTTTTTAGGTATTTTAAATATTATTTTGAAATCATATTTTAATTTTAGTAAGTTTTCTACTTTATTTTGAATAATAGCATTTTATCAAATAAATTTTTTCTTCTAATAATTTATTTATATGAGTATTTATTTTAGAATTTTTCCTTAATGGAAATTTTCTTTTTATTTACTTTATATTTATATATTTTGAAAATAACATTTGTTGGCACCGACCCCCTTTTCTTTTTCTTTTATCTATCTTTTGTTTCCACTTCTTTCTTGTGATGGAAACAAAACCCAACCCTCAACCCCCTTGTTCCCTTTTCCCGTTCATCAATCTCCATCCACCACCACACCACCTCACATTGCAACTCCACCACTGGATGATGGCAAAACGGGAGTAAGGTTTCATCAACAATGAATGGTTGAATAACACATTATCGGGCCATCGCGAGCTAGAGAGTGGAGTGGGTCACCCCATCCTGTTTCAACCTAATATCCACCATGCCACCACCCACCACATCTAATGATGTCCACTACGGGAAAACGTTCCTCGACCTTTGATAAAGCTCTGCTTTCCTTTTACCTACTCTATTTTGACTGATTTCGATTATTATACTTTCCCAAACCCTAACTCTTATTTTGATAAGTTTTCTAAGAATTATCTTTGATTAAGCTAAATTGATTGTTGGATTTAATATGTATGTATTGTATGAGTGATTTGGATGGGCTAATTGTGTAGAATATGGTTGATTTTTTCAATTTGGGATTTTTTACAAAGTTATGTCTAGATTTCCCAAATTTGTCCAATTGAGCTATTTTCTATAAATTGATTGTGCAATATACTTTGAAATGTATTTAATTCATATTGGAGGTGTCAATTTGAGATTTTTTATAGAATTAATCGAAATTCAAATTTTGGTCAAAACTTTTTTGGATTTCAATTAGATCGATCCATGGTTAATTATATTAAAATAGATATACAATTTATATTAGAATATGTTTAATTTCAATTCCAAACCATCAATTTAAATATTTTAGAAATATTTTAATAGATTTGCATTTCGAGATAAAGAGCCATAATTGTGTTAAATTAGGCATTTCCTTTATTTTTTTGATCAATTAATTATATAATATGTTTTATAAAAGGTTTAATTGTATTTTTAAACATTGAAGTTAAATAAATTAATAATATGTAACCTAATTGCATTTTGGGCCTAATAATATATCGATCAAACTGTAATTATGAAATTGGAAATTTTTATTTTTGTTTCTTTTGAAATGATTTTATATAATTGTTTGAAATGACCTTAATTGTATTTTAACACATTTAATTTTTATTAATTGATTTTAATTATCAAGATTTGTATTTTAGGCTTTAAAACCCTAATTTTTGGGAATAGTTTTTGAAATTGAGTTATTTTTTTATTCTTTTACTTGTTGATTATTACTTTTGATTTAAAATCAGTTAAGTTGTTCTTCTAACTTCACATCTTGAATCAATTCTCTAAAATTAATTGGTTTAATATTCTTTATTGTAAACCCTAACTGTTTAATTATTTTTTTGATTAAATTTTATATTTTTTCTATTATTCTAAGTTTCAATTAGTTTTCATTACTTAGTCTTATGCTTTTCAAAAGTGATCTAAGATGGTGTTCTAGTGGATTATGAATCTAGTGTTTTTCCTTCTTCTTGTGTAAGTATAGCTTGGAAGTAAGGTAAACTCCTAAACTCATAGTTAATAAACTATTTGGTGTTGATGTGTATTATTCCATATTTTAGTGATGCTAGGAGCATGTTAGGATTTGTTAATAAAGCATGTAGTTTATGTGTCTCAACTATATAATTATTCAGTTGTTCTTATGTTATATTAGTCTCGTGGTGTGATATCATGTAGTTCTTCATGGATATGAATAACTATTGCTTATAGTTGCATTTCATAAATTGTTATACTATGTAAGTTGTATATCTAATATTTTTATTATCATGTTTGTTAATGTGAATCGAGTAGATGAAGTCCTTATTGGTAATCATATCCAAATACTGTTATGAAGTATGTGGTCACCGATGTAATTTATGAATAATTAAAATGATAAGTGAAATAAATGAATTATGAAAATTGTACTAAAGGTCACAATAATAGACATGGTTGATGGTTTTATTCCACCCATGAGAATTTTGTTATAGGTCATAATAGTGTCCATAGCGGGTGGTTGTATATAATCCACCTTGAATTGCCTTGGGTTGGCCTCCGAGATAAGGTCTTGTGGTAGATTCCTTCCCAATGATTTTATATGTGTTGCTCCAGGAGTGTAACAATGAGACTCGTCTCTCTACTCTATTGGTGACCTATGATGGTATTGATACTTAAATATTAGGGTATCTTGAGTAATTATGTTAGAGCTATAAGTTACAATATTTGCTATAGGCATAGAGCTATAGATCATAGTGTTTTCTATAGCTGTAGAGCTATAGGTGCTGTGTTCAATGTCAATTCCTTTGTCGTCATATCTTAGATGTGAGAAATATTATATATTGGAAATGGATAAATGGAATAAGTGAAACAAGTGGACTATGATATCCTATATAAGGAAATGGTTTAGAACGTGTGATGTAATATCTTTTGGTGAAGTAGATCAATAAGTGGTTCTATGAAATAAAGTGGAATGATTATATAGAAATAAGTGAATGGGATAAATGGAATTAAACATGAATGTGCCATGATATCCTATTATAGTCAACTCTTCTTTTCTTATGTCATATCATATTCTTGTTTTAATCTTTCTATTATCCATTATTCATTAGGTATATCATACCATGATACTTTTCATGACTATGTGACACAAATCCAATTATAATTCATGAATTTCATTGTCTTTCACAACATTCTCCCATGATGTCATATTTCTATAGCAACAACAAGTTCTTCTATGAATTCACACTTAGTTAAAATTATATATTTTTCTATGGGATATGCATTACTTTTGGGTGATGTTCTCTAACTACTCTTTTTATTCTACATATTTTATTCTTTTTTTTTCATAATATTATATGATAACATGACATTCATATTTTATCATTTATGCCAAGCATGTGAATCTACATGTGTATGTTATTGCTATAAGTTGGGTTGTTTATTCACCACATCATCATTCTAATTATATTCTTGTTTATATGTCTATATACATGTAATTTAGCTTTAGTTATGATGTAATTTTGAATTGGGCTAAGAATTAGAGTTTTATCCCTCGAGTATTTACGTAATTATTTATAAATGTTTTGGAATTTAAGTTATCATATTGAAAATTTTAAGTGGTGTCATAAAAGGACATTTATTTTTCTATTGTTTGGTTAAGATTTTGAAACGCAGGCTTTTCAATGATTTATCAGCGATAATTTTTTGAAATTCTATGCTAATTATATTAGTGATGTTTTAGATTCAATGATTTGCTTTCGATATTATTTCAATTTTTTTTGGATAGGTCTTTAGCTTTACATTTAGCATGAGATAGATAATGGATGTATTTCTTATGTTAGGTGTGGCGGCAATACTCCTCATTTCTTTTGTTTGCTTCCGCACTATATCTTCATAAAAAATATTTTTTAGGAGTCAAAATGGGGGTATTACATTAGGGTTAAACTTAAAGTATATCCCATTCACTTCTATCTTAGCATGGCCTTTAACCACCACCAATTTGGAATAAAACTCCCTTACTTCAAATAAATAATAAGTAGCAGAGTAATCAAACAAGACACTCAAAGATTGGTTTATAAGTATCTCATACACATCAAGAAATTCGTCAAGGACCCATTCATCAATAAAGACTTTGTTTGCTAGCAACAGTCACTTTGAGAGCTTTCTATTCTCTAGCTTAATCACTAATGAGTGAGGATTTTTTACCCACTTCCATCCTTTAGTTTTACCCTTTTTGTTACCCTTAACAAAAGTGACACCTACAATAACCATCTCATCACTATACCCTAATTTCTTTAGTTCCTCCACCAGTTTCCTTTTAATGTTTGACTCGCTTAGGTCAAAATCTTCTTCTTCTTTATCAAACTTAGACTCCTCTTCTAATTCACTATTTTACTCTTTAATTTCTTTATTTTTTTCCTTGATTTTGGTTCCTTTATCCCTTTTTTTACTCCTCCTTCTTCCTCCTCCATGGAATCATTAGGGTCATTATCATACGCTTCATCTAAATCAGCACCTTTTTCTATCTCCTATTTCGCTGACTCCTCATCCCTTTTTTTTGTAATTTGGGAATCATTTCCTAGAGTGTAACCATCCTTTTTTCAATTTGAGTTGGGAAACAACTCATTTCTCTAACTTCTTAGGATTCTTAGATTCATATTTATGTTCTCTCTTATGTGGTACCAAAACTATTTTTGATAAGATTTTCTTAATGATAGATTCTATACCATCTTGTAGGATTTCTTCTAGCACCCCCTTTTGTTTCCTTCTCTTGGGGAGCATCAACCTTCATTTCTTCCTTCTTTGACTCTTCAAGCTCAATACCCATTACCAACTCCTTGGGAACAAGAGCCTTCATTATTAAATTGATCAAAGTTCATGCTATCTTGACCTTCAAAATTTCTTGTATTGTTACCGCCTCATCCTTTGGATTTTCCTCAACATATTATTTTACCTCCACCTTTTATTGAAATTTATCCTTCTTCTTTTGCAACTCTTTCTTTCTTATCTTTTCATCAACTTTCTCTTCTTCTTCAATCACCATTTATTCTTCTTCAACTTTACCCTATTTTGTTTTATCTCCAATTGTATCTTTATTTGTTCCCTTCCTTGAACTTTTATTAGTACTTTTTTGATTTAGAACTAGCTCTAGTATATGTTCTTTGAAGCTAATCTTAGTTTCTTACTTCCATTCTAGAACCCTTAGTTTTCTTGGTTTTGAGTTTTTTGGTTTTTGATAATGGAGGATTTGAGGCAGTAGCTATTATAGTAACTTTATGGGTTTTGGAGATGGATAAAGCCATTTCTTTGAGTGAAGGTTGAAAAAATATTTTCAGTCAAAGGAGATTAAACGCTAGTATGTTAGAGAGTACACATAGTAAAGCATAAAAGCACAAAGAGATTGCAAAATTTTTTGTTCCTAAATGAATGATGTAGATGAATATAAAGATGCTACGTATAAATAGTTATAATTTAAGCATTCTTAAAAGGTATATGTTACATAGGGAAGGAAAAATGATCATTAGATAGATGTAGTTATTACCCATTTGTTTTCCAAAAAAAAATCTATAATCATGAATGTTTGAGTATAGGTTTAATGGTAAAAAAGAAACTAAATGACATAAATTAAAAATTAGGAAGCTCTATTAGATTCCTTGTTCATTTCCTTCAAGCATGGCTATCAACTTCCATATTGACAATTATAATACCCTATTCTAAAATACTTTTAAAATGTGTTTAAAATTATGTTAATATAAAATAAAGTGGTTCTAGTTTTGGAAAGGACTTGGAATTGGGTGAAAATGTAGAATTTTAGTGATATAAGTCAATTGGTTTCTCAAACTAATTGATTGGTACATCTAGCAACCATTATTTTTATTTCATGCAAATTCAGTCAACTAGTTTCCCTTAAACTGATCGTTTGGTTCAGTTACTATTCTTGAATCCTTTTATGTTTTGCTTCGATTCTATTTATAATGTTTATAAAAAATTCTTATTAGAGTCTCTTTGTGCTAATTAGCATATTTTGATGCTTCAAGATTATTTTCACATTATCTAGATCATTCTATAATTTTGTTTAGCTATAAATCTCCCAAAAGCACTTTTGAGGTCCTTTTCCTCACCTACCACTTCTTCTCTCCTACTTTCTCCTTCTCTTCTCTAGCTTATGTAGAAAACCATGCCTTGATTGATACTTTTTCTTGGTTTGATTTTTCTTGAATTCACTCTTACCACCCCATGCTTCATTATTTACTTTTCTTACACATTTATACCTAATACTCCACTCCACACTTGCAAGGCCACTCCCTATCTTCTCTCCTCCTTCCTTTTTAGATAACCAATAGACCTTCCTAACATTCCCAATTTTATTTCCCTCTCCTCTTGACACACCCATTAAATTTTCTTCACTTGGTCGCCCTTCTCTCTTCTTCCCTTGGATTACTTTGCTAAATGTGGAGAACCTCTCTTCTCCTATTTCCTTTTCTTATTCTAACAGAGAACCAATTCCCTTACACAATATTATTCTATTTGGGTTATATTTTCCTTCTTCTTAATCTTTATTTTAGTTTGTCTTTGTTTTCTATAAGCAAAGGAGGATTAAAATTTAGAGAGAGCTAAACATTTCTTGCTCTTTTCTACTCTTGGTTATCTATCTTATGGTTTAAGGTTGAGAATTGGTACTTGTACACTTCTTCTATGTTTATTCTTATTTAAAATTTGTTTTAACTATTTTTTACTAATTTTGGATTCTTGATTTGCTTAGATAATTAAGGATCTTGTAGCGAGCCATCAATTTAGGAGTATTTTCTCTTTACTTGAAGATTTTCTTTGAGGTAATACAAATCTCTATTTTATGATAGGGTTTGGTGTTCATGTTTGTATTAGTTGATATCTCTGATTTTTAGCATGTACCTATAGAAAATCAAGAGTTATTATATGTATAATAGATCAATATATGCATTGTGAATATGGATGGTTGTAAGCATGAGATGTGACATTATATTGATCATGTTTTTACATCAAAGTTTTGCCTCGCAACTAAACTAAGGAATTTCTATATATCAAACATGCTTAATATGCTCATCTAACTCCTTGACTTTATCACATGTTCGGTTGAGTTTCGTAGCATATGGTCATTAGGACTTTTATGGTGAATCAAGGATGGGTGTGCATGGTTAATGTAGACACGATTTTATAAGCTTGACATAAATGTTGGCATGGTTCTCATTAATTCTTCCTTGATGTTAAATATGTGAGTATGCTTTAATTATTTTCGGTTTAAGCATTAATTTGATGAATTGAGCATGAAAATGTGGTAATAGTTTATTAATGAGCATGTTTATGATGTGTTTATGTTATTAATAGTAGTAGCATGACTATGATGTGATTTATGGAGTGTTGAGCATGATTTATCCATTTTTTCCTTGGCATGAAGGTTGTGAATATAGTACGATGATGAATTTTCAATTCATTCTTGGAGGATGATCTAGATATTTGATGTTTTAAGAATGTTTTCATATAATCTTGGTAATATATATCTTATTTATCTTACTTATTTGAGCATAGGAATGATGATAGCATGATTTATATATTATTTTATCCATATTGATGAATTGAGGCATGAATTATGATTTTTATTGTGTTCAAGAATGATTTTCAATGTTGATCATGATTCTATAGATCATTGATTTCTACCATGTACCATATGATTCTATATGTGAGATATGTCTCTTTATGTGTTATATGATAAAGAAGCATGATAGAATTAATATGGTAAAATTGGGTGATGTTTTGATATGTGGATTACAAGTCTAGTCACTACTTTGCCCAAAACTATTGCTTTATTTGTAAATTTTTGATTTACTAGTTGCGAGAATAGTCTACTGGTTTGACGAACCAGTTGATTAGTTCTAATGAGTAGTCAATCGGTTTGAAAAATCCATCAGCTAGTTGCCTTGTAACTAGAGTGGTCTGGTCTCTACTTAGACCCATCGATCAGTTTTTTTCAAACCAATCAATTGGTTTTCCATGAACAATCGATCAGTTATACCAACCAATCAAATAGTTTACTAGTTTTATTTTCTATTGAGGTCTGGTAAGACTAGACCAATCAACAGGTCCTAAGGACTGATCGATTGGTCTAGCTGATTTTGCCTTGTTTGCTTGATACTTGACGTGTTTTCTTTGATAGTTCCATATTAATATTTTCATGTAATTATAACATAGTAATCATGATTTCAACCATACTTAAACTAAATTTAACATGGATCAAGATGATAATATTATGGTGCATTGAGTGGTAAGTTTAGTGTCACCTCTAAACACTCAAGTGGTGGCTTGCATGCCTAATTTTTTTTATTTGGTGTTATCACTTGGTAACACCGATTTGGTTGTTAATGAAATTGCAATTATGAATTGTGATATAACTTGATAATTAATAATAATGAAATTAAGTAAGATAAAATAGTTGTTTGTGTAACTTGAGGCCTTGGGTTATGTTTGGTGTTAATACGTCAAGTCACCTAATTGGATTGTTATGAAACCTTTTTGTGAATTATGAAATCACCAATTAATAATATAATGGAAATAATATTTCGTTCGAGCAATATTCTCCATCTCTCGGGTTGGTTATCAAGAGTTAGTAGTCTAGTTACCTCACACTATTTACTTTCATTTCACTCAGTACCTTTCCTCTACTACTAGGATATGACCTGTATGTAAAAGTAGGAATACAAATGTGGTTGTCTGTCATAATTTCAATGCTCTTATAGAGGTTATGCCATGAATGGTGGAGTCTCATCTTCTTTCACTTGGTACCTTTCTGTACTACTCGATTGTGACATGCATGCAAGAGTAGGAATAATAATGTTGTGGACTGTCATGGTTTTAGTGCTCGTTTAGAGACTATACCATGATTGGTGGAGTTTCATCTCCTTTCTCTCATTACCTATCCTGTACTACTAGATTGTGGCTTGTACATGGGATTAGGAATAATACTGTTGCACTCCGTCATGGTGTCGGTGCTTATGTAGAGGGCATGCTATGATTAGTGGGTTTATCCCTTGCATTTGGTATAATCACCTAAGCATCCAAATGGGAGGTTTGTTGTCATCACCTACAAACACCTATATTAGGATTGGTGTTCCAGCATTGGAGGGTATGCCCATGTTAGATTGGTGCTTCAATATTGGAGGGTATGCTAATGTTTACATTTGATGTTATCATTTACAAACACCATTATTGAGATAAGTGCTCTACTTTGGAGGGTATGCCCCTCTAAGGGACCTATGTACCCTTGTGTTACTACCAAGGCCCATGTTCATGGTGGAGGTTTAGGTGAGTCATTGAAATATCTTAATATTAGTTTATACGGTCATATAACAAAATAATGATAATATGGGTTATTTATGCTTGTGACTTATGTGATCATCATGCCATGACAATGTGTTCTAGCATGTTTATTATACCATGATTAATGTGACTTCTAGGTGTAGCATTAGCCATCTCCATGTTATATAATAGACTTGTTTTATCAATACTTCACCATACTAATACTACCCTATGTGGTCACTATAATAATTTGACTTTTGTTCTAGGGAGTAGGTGACATTTTGCTGGTTTGAACAACTTTTTGTGGACCTCTTTATGGCCTTTTCTTGGGGAAGATCTATTATTTCGGAAAGTTATGGTAATTAATTCAGTTAGGTTTTCCACTGTGATAGGATGTTTTCATTTTAGTTACCTAAACTCTTTACTCTATTCCTATATTTAGTTTGTAAACTTATAATGTCATATGTCGTATATCTCTATCTATCCCTGTCTCAATTTTTTCTCCCTCAAGCTATCTATAATTCTTGTGCATAGTTTTGGATAAAGGTTTTAGCCTTGCATCGAGCATAGGTTAGGTGGATGGCCACATATTTCTTATGTTCTAAGCGGCAGTAACATTTTCCAGTTTTTTTTATTGCTTTTACATTATCTTAAAATAAGAAAATTTTTTGTTGTAAAAATTGGGGGTGTGGGTGTTACAAAAATATTATGTAATCAACATAGTCACAAATGCATACATCACAATTTTACATCCTATGTTTTTGAGAAAACTAATAATTATTTAAATCATTTAGATACATAATTACTAAACCATACCTTTTCTTAAAAAATCATCAGGGGAGGGGTTAAGAAAAAATCAATTTTTTTAATTGATCTTGATCATACCTAGTTCCATCATGAGTTTCTCAAACTTGTCTATACTTAAGAATTTAGTTAGTATATTTACAATCTAATTATTTTCTTCATAAAACCACGTTTTAATTAAACATTTCTAAACATTATCTCTAAGAAAGTTATGTCTAATATCAATGTGTTTAGTTCTAGAGTGTTGCATAAGATTCTTTGATATGTTATTGCCCTATTATTATCACACAGTATAGGAAGATAGTTTACCTTCACACCATAGTAGTATAATTGTTGTTTAATCTAGAGCAACTTAGCACAACAAGAGGCTACCGACACGTATTCAAAATTGGTCATGTTTTGTTTCTTGGATGCCCAAGAAATTACACATTATCCTAGGAAGATTGTCATGCTCGATACGCTATATCCATTTACTAGGTTCCCTCTAAAGTTTACATCACTATAATGAAATAATTCTATATAAGAACCTTTGAAAGACCATAAACAAAGATCATTAGTTTTTCTTAGGTTTCTCACTATTTGTTTCATGCTCTTTTATTGGTTTTCTTTGAGTTTAGCTTGAAACCTACCACATAGAGACACACTAAATACAATGTCAGGTCTAATGATAGTAAGATACAATAATGGCCCAATCATACCTTTATAAACCTTTTCTTCCACATCCTTACCCTTTTTTTTATATCCAACATTACATTTGTTGATATAATAGTGTCATATACCTTACCACTTTCCATCATGTTTTGTGATAAGTTCCTTAAGATACTTCTATTCATGTATCATCATTCCCTATTTGGTTTGCTTGATCTATAGGCCTAAAATTAGGTTAAGTTCATCCATCATACTCACTTTTCATTAGATCTAAAAATTCTTCCAAATAATATCATTAATATCATTAAAGATAATATCATCAACATAAATTTGAACTATCAGAAAGTTAGTTTTGATAAATAAAGTTCTATTAATTTGACCACTTAAAAAGTTTTTGGCAATCAAAAATTTTGACAACCTATTAAGCCATGCTCATGGATCTTTATTTATTCCATATATAGCTTTCTCAATCTTATACACATGATCAAGGAACTCTACACTTTTAAAACCTAATGATTGTTCCACATACACATTCCCCTTTAGACAACTATTTAAGAAGACACCTTTTGCATCCATATAATGTAGTTTGAATTTTTTGTGAGTTATATATGCCACCAACATTTTGATTACTTTAATTATTAAATCAGGGGAAAATATTCCATCATATTCTAATCCTTCTTCCTGGTTATATCCTTTCACCACAAGTCTTGATTTGTTATTTGTGGTGGTACCAAAGTCATAAAACTTATTTTTAAATACCCACTTAGTGTTGATCTCTGATTTCTCTGTGGACCTAAGAACTAGGTTTTAGACTTCACTTCTTTCAAACTAATTTATTTCCTCCTATGTTGCAACTATCCCATGTTCATCTTTCAAAGCCTCAAACAAAAATTGTGAGGTTCAATATCAAAAAGATAACTCAAATAAGAATGATAATTTTATAGAAAGGAACTAGTTTGTACTCCCAAATTAGGGTTTCCTAGATTAATCTCTTGTAGATGTGAACTTCTCAGTCTTTGGGGACCTAGTGTTAATGGATTCACTTCACTAGGATCATTTTCTTCTTATTAAATGCTGGATTCATCTAGATCTATTCCTTTTGTATCATCAGTTCCTTCAACTTCCACCTTTATTTCTCCCTAATTTCCTCCTGTCTTATACTAACCTATGTCAAACTTCCACCTTTAAGTTTTAAATTAGTTTTTTTCTATGTCCTATTGACCAGATCTAGGAACTGAATAGATGTTTCATATTTGGAAGCTAATAACAAAGGTAAATAAAAAATAATATCCACTATAACAAATACATATATATTAGCTCCTATACTAGTAACTCTCATCGATCCACATAAATCCATATATTAGAGTTCAAGAGGTTGAGAGGTGCTTACCATTAACTTAGGTTTGAACAAGGATTTTACTTGTTCTTCTTGTATACATGCACTACACACACCTTCCTTTTAAAAACTTATAGATGGAAGGCCTTTAAGTAGATCTCCAAATATTGGCATTTTGATATAAGAGAAAATGACATAGTATAAGGTTTTATGACACAGGAACAAATCATCTTCTAGTATACTCATGTACGTAAAGATTTCTTCTTGAATCCTACTCATGTCAACTTTCTATGCATTATTTTACCTTTTTCCCTTCAAAATTGTCTTCCTTACTCATAGTTAGACATTTGTCAATGTTGAACACAATTATCCCCCTATCATATAGCTAAGAAATACTTAGCAGATTATGCCTCAAACCTTTTACCAACAAAACATTCTCTATGGAGCATGATAGTGATTTACTGACCTTACTATTGTTGATTATCTCACATTTCTCATTATCACAAAATTTCACACTACCATCTACAAAATGAACTTACTAAGAAAACCTATGTTATATTCCCACTCATATGTCTCAAGAATCCACCATCTAGAAATGAAAGGCTGCAACCTCTCACTTTATCCTACAAAATAGAATTAGTTCTTGGTTTTAGAAAATCAAACATGTTTGGATCCTAAGGTGTTAGAAGCAATATAATCTGATTCTTTTCTAACAAAAAAACTTTCATGTATGAAATAAAATCCTTCCTATATATTTTATTTTTTTTCAAACAACAAACTTAGTATGACCATTTTCCCATATCAAGTAAAAAGTTTGTATTCATCCAAGTCAACATAAATTTTCACACTAAGTCTATGAAAGTATATTTATTTTCTTTAATGTAACATAATCCTTACTTGTAATAGTTCTTGGAATGACCATCAATACTTTCTACACATTTTCTTCTTCTTCTTTTAATCAATCTTGGTTGTCAATCCATATTTTTTCAATTCCAATAGTTCACATAGGTATTTTTTAAGTTCACTCTTGAGTTTCTTTAACTCATTTAATGGGTCAAACTTTCATGAATGTCCTTAATGACATTATCCTATTTCACCAAATATTAAGTCAATTTCAAATTTCCTAAATAAGCTAATTTAGTTCATCATTTAGATTTTTTTCCCTTTCATATTTTTTATTCTTAAAATATTCAAAATGTGAATTTGTATCTTCAGTGTAAGTACTCAATTTTTTTATTTTGTGCACATACCTCATTAAATTTCAAAAGCAATTGATTAAACATTTCAAGAATTGTCCTTTTAGGATTAGTCTCCAATTTTGATCTAAGTTTGGTAATATTTACATCACTATCATCCTCATCATTAGTTTCTTCCTCGATTTCTATATTTTCCATTTGGCAAAGATACTTGTCATAACTTTTGGAGACAATTCCTTTCCTCCTACTTCCATTCTTATTGGTGGGTTGATCCAACCTAGTTGTTATCCGAAGGCATACATTGTTTTGTTCCTTGTTTTTTTGCTCAGCTAACTCTTTACTAGCTTCCTTATCTCCCCGTATATATGCCACCATAGCATTTTTGTAGTGTCTCTTTTTGAGACCTCTCCTATTTTTATTCTTTTCATCTTCCCACTCATGAAAAGTCTTAATTTGATGGCTTGGCTTGTTAAACTTAAAACATTTGTTAGGTGAAAAGTTAGCTTTAATTATTGGATTATGTTTGCCGCTATTTCTTTCTTAGTTCCATCTTGGATTTTTGTTTCCTTTGAATAACTTCCAAAACTTTGCAACCATTAGTCTAGAATCCTCTATACCACTGTAGACACTTTCTTCATATTAATTACTTTTGAGTTCCAAGCTCCATTCTCTATGGTGAGATTTGATCATCTCTTCATATGCAATCAAAGATCACATGAGTTTCTCTAGTGGATAGTTTGAAAAATCCTTAGATTCTTAAATAACTGTCACTTTTGAAATTTACTCCATGGGTAGACTCTTGAGAATTTTCTTGACCTTTTTCTTTGTGAAGTAGTTAACATCTAATCAGGCCAATTCATTTACTAAGATAGTGAAATGTGTTTGCATATCCTCATAAAATTTATTTTGCAACATTTTAGATTTTTCATATTTTTGAACCAATTAGTCAACTTTACATTTGTTTGCCTCATTGGTTCCTTTATGATATACCTTCAAAGTGTCCTATATTTCCTTGAAATGTTTTCTTTCTAACACTTGGTTAAACTCATCTGGCTAAAGAGAATATCGAAGGATCTTTATGGCGCAATCATTCTTCACCAATTTCTTGCCATCGTATTTATTATAATCTTTCATGTTCTTCTTGAAAGCCTTTTCATCATGTGGTCTAGATCTTGTGAGGTCAAAGTTCCACCATGGTCCACACGTGATAGGTTTTAAACTATAGGAAAACTCTATGTAGGTTTTTCGACGAACTTTAATATTGTTCATTGAAAATATGAGGTCTCATGGTTGAGTGTCCTTCTTACATCCTTTTTAATCTATTCATATTTGATTCTCTAAGGTTTAACCTCTTTGAGAGTACCTCTTTGATACCACTTGTAAGAGTTATTGTACTATATTAATCACTAAAATACTAAAGAAGGGGATTAGACTGAGTATTAACAACTTCAAAATTTCAAAATAAATGGAGATACAAATTAAAACTTCTTATTTAGAACGAAAGATCCTAATCTATAAATTTGTTTGAATTAATCTAGTGATAATTTGTATAACAAAATCCTTTGTTTTGATTATTTTTTATTTCATTTTGTGTACTGTTTTGTATATGGATCCTTGAGAAGATAAAGCAATATAGAATTGACACAAAGTATTGCATAGTTCCTATACTTAAAAGATATTCTCTCTTAAGTAGCATACATTTATAGTCTAAATTCTATCCCTTTTATTTATCATATTAATTTTAATAGAAAAATTACAATGTGTTTGGCTCTTAAACTCATAAAACCCTACTCTAAATTACTAACGCACAACTAATATGGCTACCAACCCCACCTTAACTCTAAGGTGCTAATGAAAAGGCTTAAAATCTTTAACGTACCCAAATTGATCTCTACTCCAATATTAGTAAAGTATCAGTTCAAACTAAGATTCAATAGTAAGGCACTTACGAACTCAGTAGTAGTAACACAACTCAGTAATACTAGTTTTCGACATAGAATAATGAAACCATGAATGAAATATCACTTATGAAAATTTATTTTTCTCTCACTTAAATACGATGCTTTCATGATTTTTTCTCAGTAAAAAAAAAACACTCCTTAATTTACTTGGGTTTTCTTATAATAAGAAACTTGTAAATAACATTTCCCACTTGAAGCCCTGCTTTAGCACCTAAAATTGTTTCCTAGTAAAAACACAATATAAGATTACATATTTATGCCTTATATTAACTACGTTAATTATACAGTTACTTAGTGAAAACAGTTAGTAACATGTAATGTAGAATAGTTAAACACTAACAAGTGGAAATATAAGAATTAACTCAATAAAATCAATTAACAAAGTTGTATCATATCCTATTTCTCAAAAGATAAAGAAGCTATATGTAAATACCTAATTCTTGATGAAATATGTAGATTAAAATTAGTGCAGTTAATGTAAAGACAAGGTAAGATAATCATTTAAGATACTAACAATGACTATTTCAAATAATCTAATTTTCCAATAGTTAAAAATGTTTTCCTACTTTTTTAGACTATGCATGTTTCTATAAGGAACTTAATATGAAACTCACATTGCGTTTCCTTTCGAAAAATAATTTTCTAAACTCTTACAAGATTTATGCTTATGCTACTTAAGTTACTACTATAAGAACCTTACTATCTTGCATAAAGACGCTTACCCTTGATATTCCTCCAAGCTTCAGAATCTTCATATATCAATAATTCCTTCCTTTGTTCCACATTTTGTTTCATATAAATATGTCTTGACAACATCTTCATACATTCAATAAATTATCATATAGAACAGAGAAGAAATCATCTTTGTTTGTTATCATCATATCTAGAAACTCAATAATTTGACTTCCATGGATACTAAAAGATCGTGGAGGATCATCCATCCTATTTTTCATTGATAATTGGTTATGTAAATATATTTGTATATAAATAATTGGAATGGAACTTAAATTTATCATAGGTGAATTATTCTATAATATTTTATTTATATGTACTCGTGGTATGATACATGATTCCTAAGTATTATGCTAAGTATTAATATCCATGAATCAATGTCTAACATTGAGCTTGTTGTTCCTTTCCTACATATGCATACATAGAAGAGCCATGTTGTGGATACCATGTGAATATAGTATGTAAATTTAGGATGTTAATGCATAAGAATGTTGAATATATGTCTAGGATGAGTTATATAGCTATCATGTCCTATGTGCACCATGAACTACTGTGTAAGGATAAATTTATTTACTCGATACTCAAGTAATTATTGTAATACCCCATTCTAAAATCTTTTAGAATATGTTTAAAATTAAGTTAATATAAAATAAAATGATTTTAGTTTTGGAAATGGCTTGAAAATGGGTAAAAATATGAGTTTTAGATCTATTAGCCAACTAGTCATAGCTTAATGCTCCATTTGATTCATGGAAAGTTTTAAAGAAAAGAAAGAAAATGATGAGGAAAATATTTTTTTGTGTTTTATTTACATGAAATAATGAAATAGAAAAAGAAGATGGTATAAAATTACTAAAGATTAACTATATACTTTTCTTTGAGGAAAATTTGAAGGAAAGTATTTTGATTTTAATTTTCTTTCCCTTAAACTTTCTTAGAACCAAATAGTGCCTAAATTAATTAACCAATTCATCTTGGGAACTATGTTATTACCCTAGAATAACTAGCTTGCAAGTCTATGAAAACTTGTTCACTAGCCATACTAATTAACTGGTATATTAGACCTAGTTAACTAGTTTTGCTAGAACATTCATGCGCTTCCTGGTTTTAACTTGATTATTCTCTAAATATATGTGAGACCTTATTATTATGATATATTTATGCTGATAAATATATTTGGGTGCCTTGTGACTTTTTTCACCTTATTTAGATCATTATTCAATTTTATCTGCATATAAATATCCTAATCACATTTTTTTGAAGCTTTGTCCTCACTAACTCTCTTCCCTCTCTTTTCCCCTATTTCATCTCCTTCAAGCCTACTCATATAGAATATAATGTGATGTTAGTAATTTTCCTTGGTTTATTATAGCTAGATTTTATTCCATATCTTCCTCACTTCCATCATACCAACCCCTTACATGCATATATCTTGTTCAATCACTATTCCACACTCCACCTCACTCTCCCCTATCCATTTTATTAGCCAATAGCACACCTATACCCTTTATTCTAATCATTTTTATCTTAACTTACTCAATTCTCCTTGTTTTTTTTCTCTGTTCTTCCCCTTATAATTTTCTAAGTATTAGGACTTTGAGCTATTCCATTGCTTCCTCCTTGCATCAAATCATTCTCCTTCCTTATTTCTTCTTAATCCTCATTTTAATTCCTCTTTGTATTCCTTACACAAAGAAGGTTAAGGTAAGGAAATGGTTAAATAATCTTGATTTCCTCTTCTTGGCATTACTAGATGTTGGGTTGAAGTTGAGGATTTTGGCCTCCCCTCTCTTCTTTTGATTTGTGGATTGTTTTCATTAAAATTTAAATGTATTTTATTAATTTTAGCTCCCTTAATTTTACCTAGAAAATCAAGAAATCTTGTTAGGGTTTCCATTAATCTAGGTATTCTTTTCTATAAGATTTATGTGCTTATAGGTAAATCAAACCTACTTTGATATGTGGTTGGATAATTTATATGATAATGTGTTATCCATTTCCCTATGAATGTTTCTTTATAAATTTGAGCAAGAATCATGATTTATATGTTTTTGAGTATTATATTATCTATTATAAGATTATGAAAGCATGTCTTGGTGATATGTATGCTATATTGTAAGTATAGAAATATGTTAGGGCCATTTAGCTATTTTTGTGAGTTTTGGAGTAAGATGGTTAATTATATTTTCTAATCATGATCTGTGAGTAATCAAACTGATTTTTATATGAGTTTTCTCTTAAAAAGCATTTTGAAAAATCATGACCAATTTAATATCTATTTGAGTAAATTACATGAGCATATATATTTCAATAGAGAAACTAGTCAACTATTATGTGCCAAAATCAGTTTTATGGTCCCCCAATCAACTAATTTAGCCTACCATTCAATTGGTTAACTTGGAATACTATTTTGGTTTTGATCCTACACCAATCAACTAGATAATGGGTTAATTAGTCAATTGGTTACCCTCAAATCGGTTATTTGGCTTGTAAGACCAATCAACTAG
Organism: Tamarix austromongolica; assembly: GCA_039764185.1. Classification (NCBI taxonomy): domain Eukaryota; kingdom Viridiplantae; phylum Streptophyta; class Magnoliopsida; order Caryophyllales; family Tamaricaceae; genus Tamarix; species Tamarix austromongolica. The sequence goes on along the minus strand of CM077816.1, from coordinate 5,500,890 downwards.
TTCCTGGGAACAAATTTGATGATTTTTGTAAGTTTGATGATGGGGTTGAACTTGCTCTTTGACCTTGGATTGTGTGAATGAATTTAGATATTCACCTTTACATGCATGTTGGGCCTTGAATAATTGGACATAAGGAATTGGTAATTAATTAAGGAATATTAGGTACATTTGTCGAGTATGCATACTTAGAGTGAGGTTATTATGGCCACTAAGTGCCCTTTGACTATATAGTAGATGTTGAAAATCTCAGTACAAGCCCCTTGGCACCTATGTATAGTGATGGTGGGAGGTACAATCCTACCTTTGTTTCGATCAAGACAATGACGATTAATCAAGAAATAATCAATAGAGATTCCTTAGGTGGCCTTTGGTATCTTGAGATAAGGTTGGGTATGCCTGACTTATGTGTTATGTTTAAATGATGAGAATGTGTATACGTAATATGTGTTGGCATAATTCTAGCTGTAAATGTTAAACATGTATTATTTAACTAAGTAGGATCCATTATGTGTAGCATGATCCTTACCCTATATTAGGATGAGTTTGTTTTACTAGTACTTTACTATACTAATACTACCATGTGTAGTCACTACAATGACTCAACTTATATTCTAGTGAGCAAAGGATGATTTAAAAGGCTACAATTCTCAACTTGAGTAAGTTGAAGATGATGGCATGGGTCAATAGGTGATAATTTCTTGAGAGTATCTACTTTTGGTAGTCGAGAGTTAGGTTATCTAAATTAGCTAAGTTTCTTTTAACCAATACATTAGGTTTGCTTTTGAGATTTTGTCTATTTAAACTATTATTTTTGGTTCCTATATTTAAAATGTTGTATAACATTAGCATATAATTTATATTATTGTCTCATGTTAAACACTTTAGATCATTTGCTTCTTTCGTTTTATTTTTCCTTGAACTAGAAGTAAGTTAGGTGAATTATCACATATCTTTTACGTTTTCTATGGCAGTGACATACCTTAGTTTTGTTTTTTAAATGCTTATGCATTCTTTTCAAACAAAAAAATTTGATATTAAAGTTGGAAGTGGTACACTGATGTGCCCATTTAGTTAGTCACATGCTCAATCCTATGAGTAGAAAACCTTATACAGGTTGGTGATGATGACCGGTAGATGATCATCTACTTGTTTAGAGTTAGAGCATTGAGAGTAATACTTTACGGCGTTGGTACACTTTTGGCGGCCCTTGAATGACCAAGACACTTGTTGTAGTTGTCTTTTTAGTTTTATTTTATACATTTTCATACTTGTTATAGATTAGATATAACCGTGGTTTGTGAACCTAAACTTTCTTATATTTTTTGCGATTTTTATAGCGCATTCTATAGTTTTATCTTGTGTTTTGTGGTGGATACTCAACCTTACATCTAGCATGAGACGAGTGGAGCAAAACCTATTTTATGTTAAATGTTTCTTCATCGATCAATGTACACTACGAAACAAATGTTTGTTCCATATTCTCTAGCCTCAATGCCACATCAACATGTTGATTTTTCCTTGATGCTTTTGGAGGAACAGTTAGCATGACCCTCTTATTTTTTTTTTCTTTTTAACAACTACAACTAGATCAGGCATTCCATAGGCCTATAACTTGGTAGCATGATGTTTCACCCTTAATGCATTTCTCTATAAATAGGAGCTTACCCCTATAGATAAAGTGTACTCTTATTTTTCCTCATGCTTAATAATCTTGTCATATATTCTCTCTACATCATAATCCTTTCGCCTTCATTCCCTTAGCTTACCTTAGACCGTTGGCCCTTTACAATCCTCAATACTTTTGAGACCCTCAAGTACATTAATAAAGGTGTACTTCACCCTTACAAATTATATTTACTCTTTGATTATAATTTGTCTATCTATGAATTAGAATTATTATTTTTTAAATCACTCATCATTTTTTAACCTTTTATGTGGATTTTCTATTATTGATCATATTTATGATCTACCACAAACACATTTTTCTATGATCTATCTAACTATATAATTATGTGTCAACTTTCTTGACTTTCTAGACTCGTATCATTGTTCTATAAAGTATACAAGTTAGAAAAATATCATATATGTCATATAATTTTTATCATTATCAAAGTCATATAAATAATTTGATGAAATGTGTTACATGATCAAAAGTTCGTATTATTATTATTATTATTTCAAAAATGATAGATTATTTTATTGATAAAATTAGTTTGAGTCTGCCGGTAATAATTTTTTTATGTGTACCTTTATGATTTCCTATATATCCACAATTTGAATTTACTATTTAAATCTATTAACACTATTTGTTATTTATAATATAATATTTTTATCACTTAACTTCTAACTGCTCTTCCTGTCGAATTGTTTTTTTGAAGTTATTTTCTGTATCATATAATTTTGTATTATCATTTGTTCATCTTATGGTACATCAGCTTATAAAAATGTTAGTAATGTAAATATGCATGAATTATAATACTGTTAGAGAACCCTAGTTTACGTTAAAACAGTTCTTGTTCTATAAGGAATGTACTTGTTCCTGTATAAGTGGGGCAAATACTTACTTTATCCGTCAAAAATGTTAGGGACAATGGCTTTATGCGTCTTCACCGTCAAGGGAGAAAACCGTGCAGACAATTTATTAGCTCATTCCAATGCAGAAAGCTCAGTCAGCGACTTTTCACCTTTTTCTTCAACCCTTTACTTCAATGTGCAGCAACCACCTTGTTCGGTCCGTAAACTATTAGATCCATCTCGATCAGTAGCGTGCGATGGTCGCGTCAACGTAATTATATCCACATATCATGGCGTTATGTGACTCTTGTAATTTAAGAGATATGTTACTATTTTTATTTAATTTTTTGGTAATCACATCGTAGGTATTTCAAAACTTTAATTATTTGTAAACTTTTTTGTTTGATATATTGGAATAATGTAATTTTTAATAGGAATTATTTTCCCGAACTAACCTGCTAACATTGCAATTATTTGAATGTAGTTGGGAATTAGAAAGAAAAATGTATTTATTTTTTGGAATTTAAGAATATATTTTGAATCTATTTGGGGATTTAATCTTGCAATTTTGATTTACTGTAGGTTTTTTTTCATGATTATCACAATTCATTATTTTTATTTTATTTCTTGGGCTTAGTTTCATCAAAATATTATGTCAATACTTAAATAAATTTACCGAAAACATTACATATGTGGTATTAAAGTACAAATAAAAAGATACTAGTGTGTTGTCTCCATAGACTTATCACCCCTTAAATATTAGATTAATTGTCAATTGTACGTAGATAAAATATGTTCAAATTGTTCCAAAATAATAAAAAATTTTGAACGAATATTTCAAATGTTTAGAGATTATTTCATTAAAAAATAACTTTCTTTTATTAAAATTATGAACATCGTTGTACTTGCAGATATATAGAAATTTGACAATATATTTGTCAATATTAATTAGGAAATTACCGTATAATATAAAATTATTTTTTATTTGTAAATTTATATTTTCTAAGATAAAATTATTTATTCCCATCATAAAATCTGATTCAATCAACACATGGGACTAAGGCCATGTCCTTTGAAGCTTATTTTTGCATATAGAATATGATATAATCTAATTCAAAAAATTTAATGAGTTATTATTTCTGTTTTACTATTATTAATATCATAATTATTATTTTTCCTATTAGTTTCTTTTTTATAATTTTTATCTCTTTCATTATTATTATTATCAAACTTTTCCTGATATTATATGATCACAAGTCGTCGCATTTACTTGGTAGCAAGGTAATTGAGGCGGATAATATATCATCGCATTTTATGTCATTTGTATAGTCTATTTAAAATGAAAGAAAATTTAATTTCTAAATAAATTAATAATATTTGACGTAGAAATATCAACTTAATTTCATGTTAAGTAGTAACAAATTAAATAGTGATAAAAAAAGAGATAATGTATAAAAAAAAGTGTAATAAAGAAATAAAGTTTCACTATAATTATTGAAAATAATAATAATAACAATGATCATTATTATAGGAATATCATGATTTGTAAATGATTATCATTCAATGATTTTTATTGTGTTATTGTTATCTGTCGTAATAAAATAATATATGTTTCAATAAATTTTTAATTTTAATTTCTGACATTGCAATTTTTTGAATGTAGTTGGGAATTAGAAAGAAAAATGTATTTATTTTTTGGAATTGAAGAATATATTTTGAATCTATTTGGGGATTTAATCTTGCAATTTTGATTTATTGTAGGTTTTTTTTTATGATTATCACAATTCATTATTTTTATTTTATTTCTTGGACTTAATTTCATCAAAATATTATGTCAATATTTAAATAAATTTACTGAAACGACCACACACTTAGTACTAAAGTACAAATGAAATGATACTAATGTGTTGTCTCTATGGAAATGATACTAAAGTAGATATATAAAAAGTTTGAAAATATATTTGTCAATATTAATTAGGAAATTAATGTATAGTATAAAAATGATTTTTTTATTTGTAAATTTGTATTTTCTATAATAAAATTAATGCTTCCCATCATAAAATCTAATTCAATCAACACATGGGACTACGGCCATGTCCTCTTAAGCTAATTTTGCTGATATAATATAATATAATCTAATGAAAAAAATTTAATGAGTTATTATTTCTATTTTACTATTATTAATATCATAATTATTATTTTTCCTATTAGTATTACTAGTATTGTTAGCATTACCATCATTTTTATAATTTTTATCACTAATTTTTATTATCTCTTTTATTAGTATTATCAAACTTTTGCAGATATGATATGATCACAAGTCATGGCATTCACTTGGTACCAAGGTAATTGAGGTGGATAATATATCATCGCATTTTATGTTATTTGTATAGCCTATTTAAAGTGGAAGAAAACTTAATGTATGAATAAAGTAATAATCTTTGACGTAGAACTAGCAACTTAATTTCATGTTAAGTAGTAACAAATTAAATAGTGATAAAATTATGCCTGTTATAATTATTATTTTATGATCCAAAAAGAGATAATGTATAAAAAAGAGTGTAATAAAGAAATACTATTTCAATATAATTATTGAAAATAATAATAATCATCATTATTATAGAAATATCATGATTTGTAAATGATTATCATTCAAGGATATTTATTGTGTTATTGTTATTTGATGTAATAAAATAATATATGTTTCAATAAATTTTTATTTTTAATTTATGTATATAAATAACAATGGGATACTTTAAGCCTTTGAATATTCTTAAATAACATATATATATATTATCAAGAGTCTATTTGTGATTGCGAAGTTGCAAGGAGAGCGAAATTCTGGGTTGGAAATTTGGTTGGGTTGGACCTTCTATAACAAAGTAGACTGTCTGCCCCGATGAGCTGTACCCAACTCTTCTCAACCAGTTGCACTACTGGGCCGAGTCCAGAAATAATGACATCGTTAGTGCATAGATGTAGCCCAACAAAGCAACATGGTTCCTTTATATCTTATTTATATATTTATGTATGTATGATTAGTTTTTTTTTTTTTTAAATATAGGAACGCGTCTTTTATTTATTGACCGTCGTTGGGCCATTTTATATCTTTTCCTTTCGGCTCATACCCAGTTAGGAGCCTGTGACTAAGAATGCTCCCCCGTTTTTCATTCACATGTATAGTATTTAAAACAACCAATTCGACGTATAATTTATTTATTTATTTATTATTTAAAAAAGACTTATTTTTAATTTGATTCTCTACACTGTATTGTAGGCTCCATTTGATTGTAATAAAATTTTAAGAAAAAAAAAATAAAATTAAAATACTTTCTTTTAAATTTTCATCAAAGAAAATTAAATAACTAATACTTAACGATTTTATTTATCATTTATTTTCTATCTCACTAATTTATTTAAACCAAATACAAAAAAAAAATTTATTTTTCTTTTCAGTTTTCTTTTTCTTTTCTTTAAAAATTTCAAAAAATCATATGGAGCATTAGGATTTGATTTCTCTCTCTTCCCCTACTCATGACCCCTCCCTCATCCATCATAGCCTTACTAATCACCTTTTTTTTTATTCTTAAGTCGGTCCCCATTCCTAATATGGTGTCCGTAGTTGTTCGCATGCGTGCTTGACTAATATGGTGTGCCTAGAAAATATGGTGTGTGCAAATCTGTTCTGTACCCATACCATGATCTAAATATATCATTCACAATCAAAAACAAAATAGTAGGCTTAGGTCCTTGATTCTCCATATCTATCTATATTACCAATAGCATTATTAAAGTTTGCTTGATTTGGTATAGCTTCCGGCTTCTGCTGTACCTCAACCTCAACCTTGGATTTTCGGAGAGAATCGAAAAGTGCGATGATAGAAAAATAAATATCGATAAAAGACGGTGAGATAATAAATCATGTATTTTAAATTTGAGTGATTTTTTTTCCCCATTCTATATAAAAATTAATTTGTTTCATTTCAAAACCTCCTCTTTTTTATATAATCATCCTATAAATTAGCCCCCCCCCCCTCCCCTCCTCAATTTATTTATTTAAAAAAATGATTTGATATTTTTTCCATTTACTATTCTTCGTCGTTTGATCTGTCCCCACCTAAAGCGGCTATCTACGACTTCCAAGAGTTAACCCGCTACATTTCTAATATAGCGCTCGTTATTTTCTAATGCGAGAGTGGGAGAAAAAAAAATAATAAAGAAAACAAAAGATATCGGTAATATATACTTTTTCCTATTGAGCAAGATCCTACCTTTTTTATTTTATGGGCATAAAGTCAAAGACAGGGAGCACTTGATCAAATAATAAAAGCAATAATAGCAATAATGTCCTCTCAAAAACAACGGCACTAATAATGAGTGTATGGCTAATATGCCTCTTTCTTTCTTTTTTTAATATCGTGGCTCACCCTCTGTCAGTTACACTATTCTAGTTGCGTGAGAAACCAAAAAAAAACAAAAAAAAGAAATGTACAGCGCAGAGAGCCTATTTTGTGCGGAGGAGCTACTGGCCGGAAGTAATAAAGTAATAGAAAGCGACGGGGTCCGTGGGGACCAGCAGCTGAACCCCGTCGTCAGTCGCTATAATTGAACGACTAGGATCAAATTGAGCTCTAAATTAAAATTATCCCGTTGCAAATAAACGTCAGTTGTTATTAGAACTATGTACCACAGGAACCTTTTTTTTTATTACTCCTATATGTGGTCTCAAACAAGTTTATAAAATTTAAATTGATAGAGTAAAAAAAATAAAATTATATGAAGAGATAATAAAAAAGATTGATAAAAAAAATTCAAACAAGATACATAAAATTAAATAATTATAATATCTCTATATATACATATATTATAAAATTCACATGGGGTCACAGTGATCCCATGTGCTCCGTCCAGGTCTCGGGAATTTGATCGGTTCACCGATGAAAATGCAGAAACAAATAGGGTTAAAGCGACAGATGAAGCTTCCGACGAATTTTTACTTTAATTCCCTCTCTTATTATGAGCCTTGCATTTGATTGGGTGGGGGATCCCACGTACCCTTCCAAAAAAAAAAAAAGATTCCGAGCATCGGAGGAGCACGAAAGGGAAACGCAATTTAAGTGCTCGGTTGGTAGGGGTCCAGGGTGGGCGCACACACAGAGTCACACACACACAAAGAATGAAAGAACAGTAGCGCACCTCATAACTTTTCATCGGCTAATATTTCTCCCATGACGAGCGACTTCCGCCGTCCGTTCTTTCAATTCTACCGTCTCTTTCTTTACTTCCCCGACCTCTACTCACGGAACTAGATATTTTATTTTATGATATTATTTTATAATAATAATAATGATATTTTTTATTTATAATAAATTTATCATTTAAAATAATATAATAATATTTTTTGTTCAACCAAATTTTATTTTTTATTTATATCTTTTTTTGATTAATGATATTAAATCATTATTATTTTAAAATCTCACTAAAATATTATTTGTTCATTAATTAATCATACAATTTTGAAATGTATTATTAATAATATTATAAATAAAAAATTAGCTAGTCATATTATTGTAATTACAAGTAACATAATTAGAGCCAAAGAAACATGTACATTGATTATGATTCCAACAATTTACGATATATAATACTTGTAAGTGAAAGATCAATAATCAATATTTGGATGAATGGTTGTCATGGGTAAGGTATGTATTAGTGGTTGTGGGTTCGAATTCTTATGCTATTATGATGATTATTTTAATTTTATAGGTCCTAATTAATGTAAAAATTAGGATGTCATAAAAATTTAATCCCTTAACCTCCATTCACTTATTATGATATAATTTTAGTGGTGTCCTTCGCTACACCAACTTAATCTTTATAATATCTATCTATATAAAAATATACTTAATTAAAAGTATATGATATCCCGTAATACTATTATAAGACCCTAGCTCCGCCACCGCAGCCATCCCTCCCCCCTCCTCTTGTATTCCTCGTTAACGACAAAATCGTAGAAGATTGCTAATACTGCAATTTTAACGTTATCATCCTTCGGACGGCTACGATGTAATTTGAAGCGGTCGTTTTTTCTATCGCGGCCAATTTCAAATTTTATACCGTCTTTACTAAAAAGTGAAAACGGTGGCCATCGGCGAGCCAATAGCTACCGTTTTCCCAACCGCACACGGCTTTCGTGCTTAGTTTTACTTATCTTCACGGCAAGGAGTACCAATGCTTCGGAGAAATGGCGACTTTCTCGTCTCGTGAAATCGAAACGACAGTGAAATGATTCTTTCGCTTAAAATTCCTACAATGCTTTCACGTCGAGGAGTTCGTGTTTTTTATGGATTGTTACGCTTCCAATTGTTGGTATATATTCATTCATTGTGGTCTAATATAGGAAGGGGGGAAAAAAATTCAAGAAAGGAGAAATTAGAAATAAAACATGCAAAATACATTTATATCTCGTAAACAATTGAATGTAATATGGCTAACCACGTGTGTATGTTTTGTATATATGAAAAAAAAAATCTAACAATTGATTAAAAAAGAAAGAAGAAGAAGTCATAATCCCATCAAAATATAGATTCAAAGTTACCATAATGGGTGATATTGAAATAAAGTATTACTATTTGATACATCATATGAATAGATTATAGACACTCAGTCCATAATCCAATAAGAATAGAGAATGGTGACAAGAATGATGGATTCTTTACTGAAAAATCAAATCAAATCAAATCAAATAATACTAATAAGATAAACACGATTTGTTAGATACCTCTTTTTTTACGGTATTATTTTAATTAATAACGAAATTAAAATTTATCTCTATAAAAAGAATTAAACATTCATTTCCATTCTCTTACATTTCAAATTCAGGGGGGAAATCAATGCATGCACGCTTCATATTGTTTCATTCCTTCCTTTGTTTTTTTATACTGATTTCTCAATAGGTTAACATTTGTTTTATTTTTTTAATAAATAAATTTCTATTTTCGTTATTCTTTTTCGTAACAAACATTGAAATTCCAATTTTTTTTTAAAAAAACATTAATTACTATACATTTTAAGCATGCGAAACAAGCCATAATTCACTCGTGCTTGCTCTACATATATATATATATGTGTGTGCGCGCGCGCGCAAAAAAAAAAAAAACTAACAATTAAGTTAAAAAAAAGTCATAATCCCAATAAAATAGAGATTTAATGTTACTATAATTGGTGATGTTGAAGTAAAGTATTACTATTTAATGCAACACGTGAATGAAATCATATTTTGAATTTCATTTAGAGATTATAGACATTAAGTCTATATTCTAATACATATAAAAAATCATGATAAGAATAATACTCTTTATTTAAAAATCAATTCAAATAATGGCAATAAGTTAAACATAATTTATTAGGTGGCTTTTATGGTATTCTTTTAATTAGTAATAAAATTAAAAATTCATCTTTATTAAAATGATTAAGCATTAATTTATATTTCTTACATTTCGAATTCAAGAGGGAAATCAATGCATGCAAACTTCATATTGTTTCATTCCTTTTGTTTTTTTATACATTTTGTCCATAGGTTCATATTTGTATTCTTATTTCTTCTTAAGAAATAAATTTCTATATACGTTATTCCTATTCATAACAAACATTAAAATTCTATTTTTTTTTACAAAAAAGAAATATCAATTTCTATACATGTTAAACATGCCAAATAAGCCATAATTATTCACTTGCGCTTGCTATATCAAAAAAAAAAAACTAACAACTGACTAAAAAATTCATAATCCCATTAAAAAAGATATTCAAAGTTACCATAATTGGTGATGTTGAAATAAAGTATTACTATTTAACACAACAAATGAATGAAACCATATTTTGATTTTTCATTTAGAGATTATACACATTAAGTCCACGTTCCAATATAGAGAATCATGATAAGAATGACGGACTCTTTATTTAAAAATCAAATCAAATCAAATAACAACAATAAGTTGAACACAATTTGTTAGGTAGCTTTTTACAGTATTATTTTAATTAATGATGAAATTAAAAATCCATCTCTATCAAAATAACTAAGCATTTTTTTTTATTTCTTACATTTTGAATTCAGGAGGAAAATTGATACATGCAAACTTTATATGATTTCATTCCTTTCTTTATTTTTTATATAAATTTGTACATAGATCTACGTTTGTAAATATCTATTTATGTTATTTTATTTAATTAGTAACAAACATTGAAATTTCATTTATTTTATTTTAAAAAAAAATTGAATTCTATGCATTTTAAGCGTATCAAACAAGCCATAATACACAAGTTGATGGAGGATGATAGTAGATTCTAATATGGCCATGTGAGTAATTAAAAGATATACTGTTAACAAATGATTAGTGTCAAGCATTGTTATTCCCACTCTGCAAGTAGTATTTTGTACGCTAGTGGACGGTATTTATGAGATTACCGTAAATTATAATTAATGCTTAGAGTCCACAGATGACGTTGATGCAAAAAGAATATGCCAGAATCTGTCGATCATTCATCTCATCGACCGCCCTATTGATAACAAATGGGTCATATGGACTGTGGTCTGTCTGTGGTGCTACTGATAGCACCAAACGACCTTTTTTTTTTGGGTGAAAGCAGCTGAAGAGACCTCTTATCTTTTATTTTTGGAAAATCAAGCAAAGCTACGTCAATAATAATCCACGTGATAACCCAAGAAAATCAATACGTGGTTATCCCTCAAATTATACCGTACAACAACCAAATTTACGCTGGCATATTTGAAAAATAATTTAAGCTTTTTAATTTAGGTTATTAAGAAAATAAAAATTCATATCAAGATTCTTCTAACACTCTTTGTTATTAATAAACACCACTCTTGCTATATGTGATGCCCTTTTTTTTTTTCTTTTTTTCTTTTACAATTATGTGATAATTTCAGTTCATTGATATTGAAAGATTACAACAATATCATTATGTGTTTTTAGTATAAGGATACTGAAATTTATATTTTAAAATGATGATATTGTACTCCGTTTGTTTAGTAATATAAGAAAAATTAGTTTGTAAATTTTGTTTCATATGATGTAAGGTCTTCTACAAAAATTAATTATCAATTTTACTTTCTTTCTTCTTTTTTTTACAATTTTATCATTGTCTCTCTTACTACATAAAACTTTTTTTTAAAAGTTGATGACGGTAATAATAACGAGAATAAGGAGAGAGTAGATAATAATCAAAATAGAAAGAATGGTAATAACAACCACCTTATAATAAGTAATACTCTAAAAAATAATGTCGATAATAATAATTGTGAGAATAATAATGTTAGAAATAATTATGATAATAAAAAGTGGTAGTGGTAACATTAATAATTATAATATTGATCATGATAATAATTAGTGAGGATAATGGTGAAAATAAAACCTTGAATAAGTAGGATTTTTCCCCCTTAGTAACCATACTCTTAAAAGCCTAATACTTTGGGAGGTTTTTGCTAATTAAATTCTAACCAATCCCCACCTTTTTTCCACTCTAAATTAAAGCCTAAACTCCCCCAACCTGTTGCACCTTACCCCTCCCATGCAGCAAGTTGCCACCTTTTTTCCATACCCTGTACTCCTCCTATCTTATCCTCTAGCTTTGCAGCCATTCCCCTCCCATAGTAGCAACCCATCACCCTCCCTACTCTCCTCCTTTCCCATGCCATTCCACCCTGCAAAAATCCCACCAAACCAACCCAGCCACATGCAGCCACAAAGCCTCATGTCACCCCTCCACATGTAGCCATAAAACTCGCGTAAATCAGCCCTCAAACTCTCCTCCTCTCATCCTACACACCTACCCAACTTTTCTATCCATCTACCCCTCCATTTTTCCTCCTTTCCCATGCCACTCCACTCTACAAAAATCCCAGCCATCCTCCATCATGTCACCCAGCAGCATGCAGCACTAGTTGCACGTAACCCAACCCATCCACCAAGTTGTAGCCCTTATCCTTCCCTCCTCTCAACCTCCACACCTACCTAACTTTTCTATCCATCTACCCGTCCATTTTCTTCCCTTCCCCATGCCTCAACCTGCCCTTGCAGGCCCCTTTCCCATCCAAACTGTTCGACACCCTCAACCCCAAAAGAACCCACCTGCAGCACCTTGCCCACTAACCCACGCAACAACCACTCATTTCTCTTATTTCCCCTCCTTTTATTAAGTCTCAACCTACAGAAAACACCCTCCTTCCCTCTCCCTTTAAGTCCTCTATTTTTCTCCTTGCAGTCCTCTCTTTCTCTCCCCTTAGTTCCAGCAATTAAACTTTAGTTTGCAGCCCCAAACTCCCCCTCCCCTTCACCAAAACTTAGCCCACAAATAACCCAACATTTTCCTTGCGTTTCACCTCTCCAAGAAGCCACTATTTTTCCAACGTAAGTATTCTATCTTTCGGTGGGCTTGGTGCTTAGAAAATTCATGCATCGGCTTGTTTATTTTCCCTAATCATTTTTCAAGTATTAACTCACATAGGTTGTCTTTTGATTATTTTAATTAGCATAAATACTAATGCTCGTAGTTGTGGATGGTGTTATTCATTTCTAGGTAATCTCGACCCCGCCTAAGGTATTTTTGGAAGAAGCTTCGTGGTATTAATATTTTCTTAGCTCAAGGTAAATCCAACTAATCCGTATACAATAGAATTTTGTGTGAAAATGATAGGTTAGTTTTCTAGGATAAAAATCATGCTAGATTGAGGATATCAAATGACTTGTCTTTTGTGGGAAATGGAAGCATGTTGTAATTCGTTTCTATGTGAATATTATGATGTGTAAATAATATATGTTACCATGCAAATTTTTATATGCCTAAATAGTATTCTAAAATTTGAAGAGTGTATGCTTATGACAACGAATATGGATTTATACTAAGAAAATGAAATGAGTATGTTTAGGGTACTAATATATGTTACCATACTAATATTTGTATACTTAGGTAGTATTCTAAAAATTGAAAGTGTATGCTTATGACAACATATATGGATTTCCGTTAAAAGATAAATGTGCATGTTTAGGATTAGAGCCAAACCGAAAATTTGTCATGTTTCATGGTGAGACCCATAAATGGATTAAATGTGTTCCTTGGATAATTTAGATAATTTTGAATGTATAGCATGTTAACTTAGAGTGTAAATGTGTTTAAATGATGATTATTATGTGTTGCATGTTCTAGGGGTAAAAATGTAAATTTTATATACCATGATTCGTATTTGAAATTTATTCGTGGAAATTGCATGAATTTATGAGATATTGGAAATGCATGCTAGGAGTGTATACGTGTACTATGTATGGTAAATGTTTAGGGATAATATGGTCTTTTGTCGTACCGAAGAAATTATTGTATGTTAAAGTATCATTAGCTATTTTATGATAGCATTTTCATGACAAGCATCCTATATAAGTAAACTTGATAATAAAGTGAAGGAAAATGTGGTAGTTATAGGTTGAAGGGTATTTTGGTCATTAAGGCAAAAAGGTGTTCTAAAGTGAATAATTGGACTAGTTGAATTAAGTGTTGGCCTTAAAATAATTTTAAAAATAATTGGATAATTGGTTTGAACAACTTAATCGGATAATTATTCGGGCTATGGCATAATGCCTAACCCTAGGTCATGTTGGCTTGGAATGGTTGCGGCCCTCGTGGTCTTTTGGATGCGGCGTTGGTTGTTTGAATGATAGCTAAGTTGAATATTATGAAACTCGATATTCTAAAAATAATAACCCGAAATTTCATAAGACACTAATTACTTAAAGAGAAATACTTGAGTTGGAAAGGAATCTCGTGCCTCGGACTTGGCCGTCGAGTGCATAGTTTGGGCCTTCGGGTCAAGGGGCTCACTTCTACTATATAGGTATTCCATACACCCTATAGGGAGTACACGTACTTAAGGACTTGAGTTCTGAGGTTTAGTATGGACGACTGATATGTCGTGTGGCTTCCTTGACGAGCTTTGTCCTGGAATCGAGTGAATTATTTTGGTACCACCCTCCTTGACGATCATTGTCATGGATATGGGATTGTATTCCACTTGAGAATTATTATATAAATTATATAACCATATTAGACACCCACTATAATACTTCTGTAATAATTGGATTAGGAGTGACTTGACCTTGGTTAGATTGTTTGGAATATCGATAATTCTTCCTATTATGCTATAAAGTATGGTCGTTGGTAAGTTAAAATGGTTGTAAAATTATAAGCATGTTTTAAATGCCTTTGCTAGGGATTTTGATCGAACTAGTATTGTTAATTGTGATGTGGATTCATGTTATGAAATCATGGCTTTGCATGTGATCATATGTTTTCTTTGAATCCCTGCACTGTCTGACCTTGTAAAAATTTTTCTCTCGGCCTAATTCTGTAAGGTCATGCAATTTCACACCACCTAGCTGTATATTTTGTTTTCTCTCGACCAGAAGCTGCACCACCTGTCGTACAGCTGTGCAACCCCATTCCCTTAGTCGTGTATCCCTATTTTCACCCCCAAACCTCAACCAAACACCACCAAACTTCTACCATAGCTTCACCGCACATTCTTCTACACATTCACACATCTCAAGCTCTTATTGGACTATGGTTATACCTACTTTTACCCTCTTTACCTTGATTTTTTCCCTTCGGTTTAACTCTTCAAGCCCAACCATAATTTTATTATTTTTTGTAGTTGGTTTTTTAGTAGCTTTGGAGGAGTAAGTCTAGGATTTTGCATACTTAGAGCCTAGTGTCCTAGTTGGTAAGGATATTATTCGATGCTTAGGAATTTCGATGATAATTTATGGTTAAAATAACTGTATTTTTTATGATATTGCTGCTATAATATGTAACATATGTTGATGTTGATAAATTGTGATGTTATAAATGCTATGTTGAAAGAAAATAAGAGTTTGTAAGGGATACCATTATGTTATGATTGTGATAATGATATCATATTTGTGAGATTGCATCTTATAGCATGAAATATGGGTTGAGTATTGTTAATATCATACTCGTCGAAAAATATCTATAGTTGAATGATGATAATACCACACTTGTGGAAGTATATTCATGGTATGAAACTTGGGTTGAATGATGAGAATGTCATATTTGTGAATATTATAATTTAAGGTATGAAATATGGGTTGAATGATTATAATGTCATAATTGTGAAATTATGTCTTATGGTACAAATATGGGCTAAATGAGTTGTGGTAAATGACCTTAAGGTCTCTCATGAGGTATGATGATTAATGAGGACTTGGAAAAATAATATATATGGAAGGTATAAGTTTTATAAAAGAAGGTATTAATTGTGCTAAAAGGGTAATTTGGTCATTATGGGATATTAAGGAAGTTAGATAATTTGTGTGTTGGGAGACTTAAAGTATAACAATAATAACTTGAGTAATTCATAGGATTATTATCGTTATTTTGGGGTTCATAAATGTCTAATAGTAAATTTGGGATAAGTCATCTTGAGATGTAATATTATTATTTCATCTTCATGGATTAGAGAATAACTATTGAAAATTAGAAATGATGAATATTTTATATGAAGTGTTATGACAATTTTATGGGATTTAGACTTGGATACTTCAGTGTTTAATATATATACCTCGTGATGAGATTACTAAACCAAACTCATGGGAATTAGGTTGTGAATTTTTTGGTGTGATACTAATGATGGGATTTAGAGATATCATAATATTATGTGAGTGGAATAACCAATATGGGAGAATGAACACTAAAGGAAGTGTAATTGGATTTTGACAAGACTTAAGGGTTTGAATCTATACTACATGCATATCTATTTGACTCTATTATTTGCCTGAAAATCAACCATTAAATAAGATATTAATCACTTAAAGTAAAAGAACATGTGAGTAGGGACATAATGATTATTTTTCGTAAATCTATATATATATATTCTCGTTCCATTAAGTAGAATAGTGGTTTGAGAGTCTTTTTCCTCGAGATAGTATTTTTAATTTCTATTCCACTGAAAAGAATAATAGCTTAGGTATGTTATTCCCGAAAAGTTTCAAACCGTTAACGACTAATTTATCGCGGTCGTCGCGGCCAACTTAAAAATTTATACCGTCTTTACTAAAAAGTGAAAACGGTGGTCATCGGCCAGCCAATAGCTACCGTTTTCCCAAGCAGACACGGCTTTCGTGGTTAGTTTTACTTATCTTCACAGCAAGTAGTACCAATGCTTCGGAGAAATGGCGAATCGTCTTGTGAAATCGAAACGAAGATGAAATGATTCCTTCGGTTACTCTTCCTACAATGCTTTCACGTCGAGGAGTTCGTGTTTTTCGGATAGTTACGCTTCCGGTTTTTAGAATATATTCATTCATTGTGGTGTAATTTAGAAGAGAAAAAATTTCAAGAAAGGAGATACTAGAAATAGAAGATATAAAATACATTTATATCCCCTAAACAATTGAATATAATATGGTTACCCATGTGTGTATGTTTTATATATATGAAAAAAAATCTAACAATTGATTGAAAAAGAAGAAGAAGAAGAAGTCATAATCCCATCAAAATATAGATTCAAAGTTACCATAATCGGTGATATTGAAATAAAGTATTACTATTTAATAGATAGAGATCATACGCACTAAGTCTATAATCCAATAAGAATAGAGAATCGTGATAAAAATGATGGATTCTTTATCGAAAAATCAAATCAAATCAAATAATACTAATAAGATAAATACGATTTGTTAGATGACTCTTTTTTTACGTTATTATTTTAATTAATAACCAAATTAAAATTTATCTCTATAAAAAGAATTAAACATTCATTTCCATTCTCTTACATTTCAAATTCAGGGGGAAAATCAATGCATGCACGCTTCATATGTTTCATTCCTTCCTTTGTTTTTTTATACTGATTTCTCAACAGGTTAACATTTGTTTTATTTTTTTAATAAATAAATTTCTATTTTCGTTATTCTTTTTCGTAACAAACATTGAAATTCCATTTTTTTTTTAAAAAAGAAAGAAACATTGATTACTATACATTTTAAGCATGCGAAACAAGCCATAATTCACTCGTGCTTGCTCTACTTATATATGTGAAAAAAACTAACAGTTAAGTTAAAAAAAAGTCATAAACCCATCAAAATAGAGATTCAAAGTTACTATAATTGATGATGTTGAAATAAAATATTACTATTTAATGCAACACGTGAATGAAATCATATTTTAAATTTTCATTTAGAGATTATAGACATTAAGTCTATATTCTAATACGAATAGAGAATTACGACAAGAATGATGGATTCTTTATTTAAAAATCAATTCAAATAATGGCAATATGTTAAAGATAATTTGTTATGTGGCTTTTTATGGTATTATTTTAATTAGTAATAAAATTAAAAATTCATCCCTATTAAAATAATTAAGCATTCATTTTCATTTCTTACATTTCGAATTCAAAAGGAAAATCGATGCATGCAAACTTCATATGATTTCATTCATTCCTTTTGTTTTTTATATAAATTTGTACATAGATCTACGTATGTAGTTTTTTAATAAATAAATATATATTTTCGTTATTTTATTTTCAGTAACAAACATTGAAATGTCATTTATTTATTTATTTTTATATAAAATGAATTCTATACATTTTAAGCGTATCAAACAAGCCATAATTCACAAGTTCTTGGAGGATGATAGGAGATTCGAATACCGCCATGTGAGTAATTAAAAGATATACTGTTAACAAATCTACTCAATGATTAGTGTCAAGCATTGTTATTCCCACTCTGCAAGCAGTTTTTTGTACGCTAGTGGACGGTATTTATGAGATTACCGTAAATTATAATTAATGTTTAGATCCAGAGATGACGTTGATGCAAAAAGAATATGCCGGAATCTGTCGATTATTCATAAGTGATGCACGGGGACGTTTCCGAAGACGGAAACGTTTCGAAGTCAAAATTTATATTAAAATTATTTAATTAATATTTTTATTAAGAAATATTATTTAATTATTTTTTTATGAAAAAATAATTATTAATAATTAAAATTAATTAATATAAATAATAATTTTATTTTTTTCTCTTAATTTTAATAAATTTAATCTCTTTTAAATTATATATATATTTTTATGTTTTCTGTTGTCTCTGATATCGAAACTTTTAAAAAATAACGATTTTGCATTTTTGTTTTATGCCCCGTCCCGGTCCCTGTGAAACGTTGCTATTCATCTCATCGATCGCCCTATTGATAAGAAATGTGTCATATGGACTGTGGACCTGTGGTGCTACTGATAGCACCAAACGACCTTTTTTTTTTGGTCTTTTTAGGGTGAAAAGCTGAAGAGACATCTTATCTTTTACTTTGTGCAAATCAAGCAAAGCTACGTCAATAATATTTCACGTGATGCCCCCGAGAAAATTGATATATGATTTATCCCTTAAATTATGACGTACAACCACCTTTACGGTGACATATTTAAAAAATAATTTAAGCTTTATAGTACTTTTAAATAATTTAGCATCGGTAAATTTAATTTAGGTTGTTAAAAAAATAAAAACTCATATCAAAATTCTTCTAACACTCTTTGTTATTAATAAACACCACTCTTGCTATATGTGATACCTTTTTTTTGTTTACAATTATGTGATAATTTTAGTTCATTAATATTGAAAGATTATAACAATATTACTTTGTATTAAAAACTTAGGACAAGGATGTGAACTTTATATTTTGAAAAGATAATATTGTACTCCATTTGTTTAACAATATAAGAGAAATTAATTTGTAAATTTTGTTTCATAATATAAGGTCTTCTACAAATATTAATTGTCAATTTTACCTTCTTTTTTCAATTTTATCATTGTCTCTCTTACCACATAAAACTTTCTAAAAAAAAAAAGGAATGTCAAAAAGTATAAGTGTCTAATAGGAATCTTATATGAATTTTTTTTATATAGTTTTTAGCACTTCTCAATATGCATGGAAAAATATATTATCCTTTCTTTTATGAAACAAAGGGGTGACATAATATTTGTTTATGACAAAAGCATATCGGTCTATGTTTCTATTTATAAAGAAAAACTTCAAAATTATTTTGATATAATTATTTCATTTTATTTTGGTTACTCAAATTAAAGATAATATGTTTAAAACTCTCAATATAAACAACATGTTCAACTTATTAACAAAAATGCAAAAATATTATACCAATTGTACAATGCTTGCTTAGTAACTGGTATTTGTATGTTATAAGCATTGGGTTGATCCTAATAAGAATTGGTAGAATGATTCATATTAATAAAATACACATTCTTTAATTTAATTTGAATTGATTAATGCCAATGAAAATAAAAATTATTATATTAATGTTAATAATATTATTCATATTAATAATTATTAACATAATTAATAATTTTAAAATACTAATTATTATTATTATTATTATTATCATTAATATTTGTATAATAATAATAAGTGTATTGATAATTATAATAAATAAAGTTATATTAATAGTTATAATTATAATAATAATATTCATAGTTATACTAATATTAATAATTCCAATAATTATATTAATAATAATAATTGAAGTAATTACATTAATAACTATAATACTATTAATAATCATAAGAATAATTATCATAATAATTATATATAAATGTGTCATATGGACTATGGTGCTATTGCTAGCAGGAAACAACCTTTCTTTTTCTTTTTTAGGGTGAAAGCTGAAGAGACATCTTGTCTTTTATTTTGTGTAATTCAAGCAAAGCTACGTCAATAATATTCCACGTGATGCCCCAAGAAAATTGATTAAGATGTTTATTGCTCTCATCAATCATTATTAGATGATCACCTATGCGCGCACGCGCGCACATACACACACACACACAAAGCTCATACACTGCACATAATATTAGATATTAGAGAGATAAATCTATGTTGTAACTATTTTCTAACGACTAGGATAAGAGGACTTATTCAGCAGCCATAATGCATAATTATTGTTAGTGAAATGATAAGATAAGTTATTTTGATATTTCTCCGCAAATGCCATAGTGTAGAAGACAATAAATTTGGATTGAAGTAGCTTGAAACATGTTAAATTGAATGGTTTGATGAAGATATTAACTGTTTAATTAGCAAAGGAAATGTAACATACGATAAGGCTACCCCGATGAACTTTTTCACAAACAAATTGATAATCAATTTGAATATGCTTAGATCTCTAATGAAACACTAGATTTTGAGTCATGTATCCAATACTGAGATTATCACAATAAAATGTCAGAGATGAGGAAAGTGGGAGGCCAAGTTCACGAAGCTTCTATTGTAGCCAAATGAGCTCGATTATGGCAAATGCAAGGTCTCTATATTCTGCTTCAATGCTTGAACAAGCAACAACAAACTGTTTATGAGAAGATCAACTAATGAGATTACCACCAAAGAACACAACATAACCATGAGTAGACTGCCAATCAATGAGGTCACCTACCCAATCCACATCAGAAAAAGGTAATAAGAGAAGATGGAAGGGCAGATTGTAGGGAGAGACCATGAGATAATGTGCCTCTATGATATCTGAAAATTTTTTTAATAGCTTTCCAATGAAGGTTGATGCATGAATTGGCATACGCGATTTACACCAAACGCAATATCAGGGCAAGTGATGGTTGCATACTATAGGGCACCAACAACACATATGAACAAGGTAGGATCATTCATAAGTTCACCTTGATGAAGGAGTGGAGTAGTAGTGTCAGCAAGTTAGGGGGCTGGCTTGGACTCATGCATAAGAATTTTTTTTAGATTATTTTTTGGAGATAAGAGGGATCAATATAGTTCGAAGGTTGTTTCATATAGATTATTTCTTGGAGATCACCATTTAAAAAAAGCACCGTTGGCATCCAGTTGTGGTAGGGGCCAATCAAAGGTAACTACAAGTGAGAGCAGGAGATGTATAGTGGTGAGCTTGACAATAAGGCTAAAGGTTTGAAACACATCAATGCCTGGACGTTGGCTGAATCCTTGAGCAATAAGGCACGCCTTATGTTTGGCAATTGACCCAATTATATTAAATTTAACTCCTATCCCTTAAATTATACTGTACAACCAACTTTATGACAAAAATGATGTTGAAATAAAGTATTACTATTTAATACAGTAGATGAAGAGATTATAGGCATTAAGTCCATAATCCAATAAGAATAGAGAACCATGACAAGAATGATGGATTCTTTATTGAAAAATCAAATCAAATAACAAAACTAAGTTGAACACGATTTGTTAGATTGATTTTTACGGTATTATTTTAATTAATAATGAAATTAAAAATTCATCTCTATTAAAAGGATTAAATATTCATTTCTATTTCTTATATTTCGAATTCAAGAGGGAAAGTGATGCATGCAAATTTCATATTGTTTCATTCCTTCCTTTGTTTTTTTATATTGATGTGTCAATAGGTTCACGTTTGTATTTTTTTTTTTAAGAAATAAATTTCTATTTATGTTATTCTTTTTCGTAACAAACACTGAAATTCCACTATTTTTAGAATAAGAAACACTGATTTCTATACATTTTCACTTGTGCTTGGTATATATATATATATATATATATATATATGAAAAAAATCTAACAATTGAGTAAAAAAAAGGTCATAGCCCCATCAAAATAGTGATTCAAAGTTACCATAATTGATGATGTTGAAATAAAGTATTGCTATTTAATATAGCAGATTAATGAAATCATATTTTGAATTTTTATTTAGAGATTATATACATTAAGCCCATATTCCAAAAAGAATAGAGAATCATGATAAGAATGATGGATTCTTTATTGAAAATTTAATTAAAATCAAATCAAATCAAACAACAATAATAAGTTGAACGCAATTTGTTAGGTGACTTTTTTTAAGATATTATTTTAATTAATAATGAAATTAAAAATTGGTCTCTATTTAAAGGATTAAGCATTCATTTCCATTTCTTACATTTCAAATTCATGAGGAAAATTGATGCATGCTAACTTCATATGGTTTCATTCCTTTCTTTATTTTTTTATACAAATTTGTCCATAGGTTCACGTATGTATGTTTTTTTAATAAATAAATATCTATTTTTGTTATTCTATTTTGTAACAAATATTGACATTTTTTTAAAATGAAACATCCATTTTTATACATTTTTAGTGTACCAAACAAGGCATAATTCACTCGTACTCAAAGGGCAACCGCAAATGATAGGAGATTGGAATATGGCCATATGAGTAATTAAAAGATATATGCTTTATCCCTTAAATTATACCCTACAACCAACTTTACAGTGACACATTTAAAAAATAATTTAAGCTTTTTAGTACTTTTAAACAATTTAACATAGATAAATTTAATTTAGGTTATTAAGAAAATAAAAATTCATATCAAAATTCTTCTTTTACAATTTTATTTTTAGTACTTTTAAAGTCTTCTACTAAAATTAATTGTTAATTTTTATTTTTTTTTTACAATTTTATCATTGTCTCTCTTACAATATAAAGACTTTTACACAAAAAAAAAAATGAATGTAAAAAATTATAAGGGTATAATAGAAATATTATATGATTTTTTTTATATAGTTTTTAGCACTTCTCAATATGCATGGAAAAACATATTATCCTTTATTTTATGAAACAAAGGGGTTGCATAATGATGTTTTATGACAGAAGTATAGCAGTTTGTGTTTCTATTTATAAAGAAAAACTTCAAAATTATTTTGATATAATTATTTCATTTTATTTTAGGTACTCTAATTAAAGATAATCTATTTAAAACTCTAAATATAAACAATATGTTCAACTCATTAACAAAAGTGCAACAATATACCAATTGTATAATGCTCATGTTGTAAATAGTAGTTGTGAGTTATAAGCAATGGGTTGACCTTAATAAGAATTGATAGAACAATTTATAATAATGTAGTACACATTCTTTTCAAAAGCTACTAAGGCCCTATTTTCATTACCTGATCTTTCATATCTCATATAATTTAATAACATCTGACTAGTGCTGAAGTGATTTGATTTTATATGATTAATACTGATGAAAGTAAAAATTATTATATTAATGTTAATAATATTATTCATATTAATATAATTAATAAATTGAAAATACTAATTATTATTAATATTAGTATTATCATTAATTATTCTTATAATAATGATAAATGTATTGATAATTATAATAAATAAAATTATATTAATATTTATCATTATAATAATAATAATATTCATAAATATACTAATATTAATAATTCTAATAATTATATTAATAATAATAATAATTGAAGTAGTTATATAAGTAATTATAATACTATTAATAATATGATTAATAATACTAATACTAATAATTATTATTATATATAAAATAATCATAATTATTCTAACTTTAATAATAATAATAATAATAAATTTAAAAAATGATAGTGATAATAATTATATTAACAATAAGAAGAAGTATATTAATTATATTAATCATAATAATATTAATGATTATTATAATAATGATAATTAATAATAATAGTAGTAATAATAATAACAACTATTAGTATAGTTATAATAATACTTATTATAATAGGAATAATTATAATAATCATAATAATTATTACTAATAATTATAATTAATAATAATCATATTAATTTTTATTATTGTATATAATTATAAATAATAATACTAATAATTTTAATTATCTAATCTAAGTTGATCTGATTTTAAAATGAATAAAAGAGAGCCTAATTGAAAAAAATCTATAATTAAACATGATTGGCTTTAAGAATTCTAAAGTTGATTGACCTCTCAGAATGAGTAGGTATAGAACCTTACTAGCTCTTGGTCATTTAATAAGAATAATAATAATAATAATAATAATAATAATAATAATAATAATAATAATAATAATAATAATAATAATTGTCATTATCTAACCTGATGCGATCTTATTATAATATGAGTAAAACATGGTTTAAGTGAAAAACTCTATAATTAAACATGATTAGCTTTAAGTAGTCCAAAGATGATTGACCTCTTAGATTGAGTAGGCATAGAACATTACTAGCTCTTGGTCAAATAAATAAACCAAGTAACTACACGTTCCTATAATTCAAGGAAAGACTACTTCATATCTCCAACTCTAGAAGACCAATCCCAAAGAACCCTATCAGTAACACACTCTCATCTTTCACTTTAAGTTGCTTATATTTTATAAAAGTGGACATAGTTTGCACACAACATTCTTATGTAACTATCCTTCCATATTTCGGTGATTCCTCATTTGGCATTCATTAAAAATTATTATAATCCATATATAATATTTTACATAATTTTCACCTTCTATAAAAAACACTTCCATTATTATTTCTTTTTTTTTTCAAATAAATCTTTCCAAATAAAAACTTTTCAATTTCAGTACGATCCAAATATACACCACTTTAGTCAAAATCCAACCAACTACATAATCTAATAACAAATTAGGCCATTATCGTAAGATCAAAGGTATCTAAAATTTAGTATCATAACTAAGATATTTCAAAAGATGTAATCAACGTAAGGTATCTAATAATCTATGAGGGTAAGTGAAGACTCTCCACTACTTAGCCACACATCTTCAATGTGAGGAGTATATATGTTTAATAGATTAACAAGGTAATGTACTTCTTAAATACTCTAGACTATCATATGTGGTCTATCACCACCATTTAACCAATCAAGATGGTTAAGGTAGTATATGTTGAGACCATAGAAAAGGATGAATAAGATTAAAGCAATAATGAAAGGAGAAAGGTAACTATAGTCTATATATGGTAAGGCAATTATGATTCTTCATTGTGCATAGGAAAACAAGAGTGGCGTAGGAGTTTATTCTTCTTAGCTAAAAAGTAGATATGATACAAGTTGGATATCACTTTCAAGGGAAACACATGAGTGAAGGTGTCAAAGATAGCACTATACACATAAGGGTATGGAATGTTTTCCATAATGGCAAATGAGTCTAGTGGTAATCTTAACAACTACTTCACTACCTTAGTGACTCACTTGGAGGACCATTAAAAGGAAATCAACAAAGAAGAGAAAATAATGAAGATTCTATAGGATCTCTCTGAGCAATGGTGATGTGGAAGAGCATAGATGAATAATATTCTACAATGCAGATCCTTTATTTGGGGATCATAAGTTGCAAAAATGCTTTCGAAAAAAAAATTAAGTTTCAAATTTTATGTGTTGATCTCAGCAGCTTGATAATGTGGCATTAATCTAATCCAAGATCAAGTCCCTTCAATAGAGAAATCTCTTATTTATCTAGAGAATAATTTGTAACTCCTCAAGAAACTCATAATTAAAGAAGAAGAGAAGAAGAAGACGCTTTAAGATTCTCTCTACTTGTTGATTTCATTCACTTATTTATAATTATACACACGCAGGCCTTAGTTTACATTTCATTAATTAAGCCCATGGAACTGGCCTAGTTAATAAAAGGCTAACCACATGCATGTTATATATATATATATATATATATATATATATTAATTACAATGACAAATTACAAACATTAAAAAGTATACATTAATATGGAAAAGTTACACAAAACTCTACGTATGTAATACATTGAATAATCACATGTGCTCAAGCTTTGTGTCTTGTAGCCTTGTCTTCCATGCAACTTTGTAATCCTTGTAATGATATTGTCTTGTATATCAAATATATTTAATGGCTTTATATTCTTGAAAATATATATATACCTACAAGAGTTACTTAATAAAGCATTAGAAATATTAGGATCTTCAAGAACAATTGGTACCATCTCTAATTATGCTAATTCTTATTCTTCATCATTAGAAGAGTAAGATTAATATGCTCCTACATCAAATGGATAAGAAATTTTATTACCATTGATGAAGCAAAATGATTTATTAAGATGGCTTCCTATCAGCTATTTATGAACCTTTTATGAATCCAAGATAGAGATGATAAGAGAATATAGAAAGAAGAAGAGTGTTTCTTAAAAGGATTCATCATCGAAGAAAAAAATATATGATCTAAAATGATTGTGATGTAGAAGATGAAGAGGTTGAATAAATTGGTGATGAATATGCTACACTTATCAAAATATAATTTAGAATTTTTCTTGAGAAAACACATGCGGCATGAAGTCTTCTAGATTATCAAGGGAAACCTAGAAAACCTTTGTCAAGTAATAAAGAACAAGTAAAGTACTACCATCAAATAACAAGAACAAATTATAAAATATTGATTTATTTTAGAAGTGAGGTTGTAAAATCCATGTCCACCAACAAAAGCACCTATAAAAAGTAAGAGATAACAAGCTCTAAAGAAATTAATGTTGGCCAATGGTGAAAGTGAATATGAAACAACTAAATAAGATCAATATCTATGTTTTCTTATTTGAATGATGATGTGTAACACCCCCAATTTTTTAACTAGAAAATTTTATTTTAAGGACAATGCAAAAACATTTGAAAAATAAAACCGAGGTATATTACCACCACATCAACCATGAGAGAGGTGTGATCATCACCTAGCCTATGCCTGATCCAAGGCCAAACGGAACAACAAATAATAAGACGCATGCTCATAATATTAATACAACATTACACGGTGATAAAGTCGAGAACAATAATACATATAGAAGGAGTATGAAAGTTTACAAATCATAATACAAGGAATAAAAGCCAAGAGTTTAAATAACCAGAAGAACAAAAACCTCCCAATGTAGTGATACTTGGTCCTAGGTCAACTCTAGAGTCTAATCACGCACCTTTAAGCATTCTTTCTTTTGTTCAAGTAGTGTAGTCTAATTTTTTGAGATTTTTATCTTTATACGGTGTCCTTGAAGATCCATAGAATATTTCTCTGGACTTTTTCTTCATAACAAATGTTGTGATTGTCTTAAGCTTATATCCATTATAACATGTTTTTTATGTTGTTCATGATTCTATACTTGGGCATGTTCTTGTGAAGACATTCAAACCCATATATGCCCCAATACAAATATCATATATGGTGCACCCTAGATAACATAAGATAACAATTACAACCAAATTGTGTTGTAGCATAGCTGTCAAGAGGCTTACTTTCATATGACCGGTATCTAGTTCAAATCTAGTTAGAAACATTTATGTTATAATTTTGTTAAATAGAAACTAAAGTTGCTTGGGAATGAAGAAGGATAAACATCAATCAAGAGAAAGATACACATCGAGGTAGAGACAGATAAAAATCAACCCCGACCAAAGAAAGATAAAATTCCTCAAGAGAAAGCTAAACATCAACTAAGAGGAGGGTACACATCAAGGTGGAGAAGGATAAATATCAACCCAACTTAAAGATAGATAAAATTCCTAAAGAGAAAGAGCACAAATGTAACATCCCCATTTTTATAACTAGATTATTTTTTATGTTACAATAAATTTTATGGAATCTAGATAAGAAATATAGGGTGTTACCACCCATCCAATAAGTATGTATACCCATTATTTGAGTTCGAAAGATCATATAGAATAGAAAAAAACACTAAGGTACTATACAACTAGTGTCCCTTAGAATTTTACAAAAATATAAAAAGGAGGGTCCAAAAATCTATGTATTTAGAATGCTAGCATCAAGCTTATTCCACAAAGGGAAACTCATATAGCACATATATCACGTAACACATATGTGCTTAAGGTTAACATAAAAACCCTAGAGATCATCATACATCATTCAAACAATGAAAATCAATCATCCAAATTATCACCATAGATAAAAAAAGATCCCTCAAAGCTTTTAGAAAAAAAGACAAAACTGAAAGGCTATAAGCCATAAGAAAATTATGAATTTAGAGGCCAAAACTTTGAGAAAATATTTCAGTAGGCATAAATAATGCATCTCTTACAAAGTAAGAATTTTAGAAAGCCATATAAGAATCAAAATTAGGTTAACAAGACTCTAAAGTCCAACTTAACTCATTATTCATATATCTAGGTAATCAATAGCTCAAAATACTTTTTCAGGACTTAAATCCCTAATTGCAGGTTTAAATAAGCCAAAGTTGAGTCAATACGCTAAAAACAACTCAAAAATTGTAAAACATCCAAAATATCATATAATTTATGCTTAATTGCTATAAAATAAGGTTATACACCAAAAAGAAAAAAAATACATATTCACAAAAAATCATATTAATTGGTAGTAAGAAAATATTATTTTATATTAAGAAGCTTAAAAATAAAAAAAATATTTGATTGTAAAGAATCATTATTCATTATAACTTACTATTCATACTTTGTCACTCTTCACGAAGGTCAAGGGTGAATAGTCAAAGGTCATAGTCAACTTTTGAACCTAAATCATGCTAATATTCTTTTAAAGGTGAATATGTCATATTTTGATTAATTAACTTAAAAATATGATTAATCACAACTTAAACCCTACTTAGTGTTTTTAGGGTGTCATTAGCCAAAAAAAACTTTGATTAAAATCAATAACATGAATAACAACCTCAAGAACAACTAAAATTTCTTAAACTTTAACCAAAAATTAGAGCATGAAAATGTACTTCAATCAAATCCTATCATATATGAAAATTTATCTACAAACTACAATCTCCATTCTTAGGGTGCATGTGCTTCAATCAAATCATAGGTTAAATGTTGTAATTTATCTACATTAATTACGTTTGAATTGTTCTCCATTAACATAGGTTGTAATTTGTCTTCCTAAATCAAATTCATCATTTTATTTGTAGATAAGGTTGTAATTTATGTTGTATAAGAAAGTGGAGGGAAAAAGCAGAAGAAAGTTTGCATGATTTAAGCAGTAATTAAAGCAAACGTAATTCAATCGAAGTATGTGATATATTAAAAAGGAGAAGAAAGAGCATTCCATATATGAAAATTCATCTACAAATTACAACCATTTAATCAAATGGTGAATCAAAGCAACTTCAATCAAGGGAGAAGAAAAATGAAGAAAAGTGGAGGGAGACAAGGGTGATATTTGTGGTGGTTAATGGTGGTGGCATGGACATGGTGATGCATTGCACAAAGGAGAAAGAAAATAAAGATTGGATATGAAGATAATAATGTGGAGGAGATAAGATCAAAGGAGGGCACAATTAGATGATATTTTGAGGTTTTTAAGCATGATGTATAAGGGTATTAAGGTAAAAAGACAAGGTAGGGTATTTTTGGGAAAAAATAAGAAGGAAAGGAAAGAGATGGTGTATAAGAGGTGGAGGGAGAAGAGAAAAAAATGGGAGAATGAGGAGAAAGAAGACAAAAAGAAATATGCTAAGTTAAAAGATAAAAGGGTAAAAAGGTAATTTATGAAGACTTAACCATTAAATATCTAGGAAGATATTTTGTGTAAAAATATCTTAGGAAGGAAAGGTGGTGGTTGTGCCACATAGGGAGGAAAATAAGTGGATTAGGTTGATCCACCTGAATTAAAATAAAAGGTGGAGAAAGAAGGAAAATGAGTGGATAACACTAGAACGGTAAAATGGTAATGTTACTAAGAAAGTCAAACTCAATTTGATAACTACAAAGGGTGGGGTTAGGCTACTAAATTATTGGCATAAAGGAGGGGTTCTTATAAATAATAATCATTAATTAATGGTTGGTATTGATCCTCACATTATTAGATAAATATTAGAGGAAGAAAAATCACATTTGATGACTTATTATGTTCGAAACTATATGAATAAATCTAAAAATTATAGAAACAATTATAATTTTTTTTAAATCATTTGAAGCTCAATAACATTAAAGTATAGTGATCATCAAATTTGTATAAATTTTGGATAACTAAAATGATAGTTTCAAGGCTTAAAACATTAAAATAGGGCTAACTAAGATATGATGATGATGATTATTATTATTTTTGTAGAGATCCCCGATTAGAATTTTAAAACAAGCTAAGAGATTTAGGGGAAAAAAATTAAGGATTCAAAAAATGAAAGAATTAGATCACTTAGAGGAAGTATGATAACCTAATGTGGTTTAGAATATCTCACAAAAACAAACTTGCAAGAAATGGATAATGAGGCATTTCAAAAATAAAACAAGGGTTTCATTTTTTTTATAAAGGATGTAATAAAATATTTAAAATAAGATAATTTTATTTTAAATATAGAATATCTTGAATCAGATAAAGCTTCAAAAAATGGCATATAACAATAAACATTAACTAACAGAAGGATTAACATCATCCAAAAGAATAATACATATTAAGGCAGAGAAGGATAAACATCAACCTAATCCAAAGAAAGATGAAATTTCTCAAGACAAGAGGATAATCATCTACCAAGAAGATGATATATATTGAGGTGGAGAAGGATAAATGTCAACTTGGCCTAAAAAAGGATAAATTTCCTCTAAGAGGATGATACATATCGAGGTGAATAACAAACATCAACCGATAGGAATATATATATAAAGATAAATATCAACTTAAAATAAAATACATAAGTATAGTGACATTTGAACTCATAGTCCCCAATGTAACACAAACGCATTCCAACTACTAAAATATAAAGTTGATTCATTTACTTAGTTTTAGTGTTGCTTATAAAATATGCTCTACCCTATTAGACTTCTGCATCATAGTTGTTGATTATGTGTCACCACCACATCAGTTGAGTGTACCTTTCAAAATATACCCAAGTGTATAATAGAATGTGCATCTATGCAAGTCATAATAATACACGATCACTAATCTTAATGTTTGAAATGATAAAAACACTTAAGAACCTAACAAGGTTATAAATAAATAAATGTGAGTTAAAAAAGTTATAATATTAAAGTTAATCAAAATAAATAAATGTGATAAAAACCCTGTCATAGTGTATACATTGCATTTCTTATTTTTGATTTAACACTTTTTATTTTACATTTTTATTCAAAATAAATAAATAAATGTGAGTTAAAAAAGTTATAATATTAAAGTTAATCAATGGGAAAAGGGGGGAAAGGTAAGAAAAAGGCAGAAATGATAAATAATGAATTTAGGGATGACATCATCATTTTGAAGGAACAATTTTTTTTTTCTTATATTTTTTGCATGATAGTTTATTGTTCACGTAGGGTTATTTAGGGTAAAATCCTTGAAACTCTAGGTTATCTATTGCATTTTTAAAAATTTAATATTATATTATATATTTCAAGTAAACTTAGGGTTATATCGTACAATTTTCCAAAATAATAATAATATTATTATTATAAATTAAAATAATAATTACAATAATATGAGTTACCATTTCTGATTATTATATTTATAATTATGAAAATAAATGTTATTATAACTACTTATGATAATAATTAGAATTATCATTATTCTTAATAATAAGAATGATAATAGTTATATTAATTATGATTATTATGGTTACGATAATCATAAATATAGTTATAATTATGGCAGTTAAAATAATAATAATAATTACTTGAATTAATATTATTACCATCGTTAACATTATTCTTAGTAATATAATTGACGTTATTATGATTATTGTTGTTGTTGACATAATAGTAACAACAACAATAATGGCAACTAGTTATTCTATGTTTAATTGTGATGTGATAAGATATGAAAAAATTAAATAAAAAAAATCCAAACGACGACCTTCTACACTAAATTACTGGCGTCAAACAGAATAATCTGTACCCACCATATTTAAAGAATTTGAGTGTTTAGTAGAGGATTCAAATATTCTTTTAAAGCAATTGAGTATTTAATGAAACGAAGATCTAAATATCCGCATCTCTTCACTAGCTGCCCAAATGAACTCCCCCGCCGCCCCCACCCCCCATATCTTTTTTTTTTCTTACAAATAAATAAATAAATAAATAATGATGGGCCTCAAACCAGTCCTCCACAACCGCTAGTTATTTAAATGTGCTAAAGACATGATTAGTTGTGATCCATGATTAATTATTTCCCCTATGACTTAATTGATGGGGCACACAACAAAGGTGTCACGGTACACTATAGGTCACACTTTAATGTAATCTTACGTCAATTTATGAGGGACTGTTGGACAACTAAAAAAAAACCTATGGGTCAAATATTCACTCTTGAGCTACCGATTATAGTAGAGTTGGTTCCCATAACTATGACAGGGTTCGCTCGTCATGTATCAGATGTGCTAGATTTTGGCGATGGAATTAGATCCAGTGCCGGATTGGGTTCTGTCACACTAGTTTTTTACTTTTATTTTTAAAAAGTAAGTCATACTATGAAATTTCAAATAAATTAATGACAGTTTTCTTTTATATCATTCTATCCTCTATTTTATTGAGAATATAAATGAGTGGTGAATTTCATGTAGTGTATTTATGGAAGAGTGAATTAGTCATTTTGGGCATCCTATCACTTTTATTGTCTCTTAATTTAAATCCTCTATTCTCTATTACATAACCAATGGAATAGTACATAAAGTGCATCTAACATACTTAAACCAACAACTGATTGTCACTAAAGCCTTAATTTCCTCGTCATAATTTCATATCAAATTAGATAAAGTTATATAAAATCAACATTATAATAATTATGTTGTTATTATTATTATTATAATGATTATAATACTAAAAATAATAAGTATAAAAGTCATTTACTATTACAAAATAGTAAATTAATAACGAAGCATAAATGGTGTTTTGTTGAAAATTGTCGACAAATGCGTAAAAATTTGAGCGCAATAATGCATAATATCTTTTAATTATAACCATATACAGAAACCGTTAATAAAAAAATACCACCATTAATAAAAAAATACCACCCAAGTTTTGAATACGATTATAAATATAACCATTAATGAAACTTTAATTAAAATTTACAATTCTTTTCCTCTTCTCTCATTACGTCTGTTTTATATTTTCGATTTTCTCTCTTGCTCGCTTTTGCTCTCACTCTTCCTCCTTCTCTTGCTTATCAACGACCATCGTTGTCCTCCTCTTGTAGGTTGATGGCCACCGTTTTCTTTCTCTTACTTGTCAATGACCACCTTGCTCCTTCTCTAGCTCATCGTCGTTTTCACTCTCATGATCTTGGCCAAGGTTGTGTGCTACCATTGTTGTGTACTCTCTCTCTCTCTCTCTCCTGGCCATTCGTTGCATTGTCGTGTGTTGTTCCACTGCAGATAGTGTCCTACTCTTGAAAGTTGGTTGTTGCTCTAGTGTTGATGGTCATTCTTATATTTTCCACCTTGCGTTGTTTTTAGATTTATCTAGGTAGTGATTTTTCCTTTCTCCTTTCATAATAACTATCTATAGCATGGTATTTATCTTAGTATTAGGTGTGTTCTTGTTTGTATGATATGTGTCTGCCTTTATTGGTATGTTATGCTTTTTTTTTATTGTAGGTTGGGTCTTTCCCTATCTAAATATCTGCATTCATGGTTGTAAGTTGATACCTTTGAATTATAAAAAAAATACTATATATATATCCACGTTGGTATAATTTGTTGCGAAAAAATATTACGTTATTTATTTAATTTCTTGTTGATAAAATGCTACTCCTTATATGGTGTGAATGTGCCTCTAATAAAATGTTGCTGATAAAAGTTAATTTCATGGTCGATATCTTATATATACATGTGGGTATGTTGCTAGCTTATTATAATTTTTTTAAGATATGATATAATATATTTACGATTAATTCGGCTATATAATTTACATATTTTATAATTTAGAAGAGTTAGATAACAAACTTAATAACATGTTTTAGTGATTGTTTTCTTATATATGTAGTGAGATTTCGCACATACCTATTATTTACATACCTCCACCTTAAGTTTGCATTGCACT
Organism: Tamarix austromongolica; assembly: GCA_039764185.1. Classification (NCBI taxonomy): domain Eukaryota; kingdom Viridiplantae; phylum Streptophyta; class Magnoliopsida; order Caryophyllales; family Tamaricaceae; genus Tamarix; species Tamarix austromongolica. The sequence continues at coordinate 5,466,519 of CM077816.1, read as the reverse complement.
TGATGTGGATCTTTTTGGTCATGCGATATAGTTATATGAAGAGGTAGGTCACTTGTTTGTGAGTGGGTCATACCATGATCCATTGCATTTCATATTGTATCACTTGTTGTTGATCCCGCTTTAGATGAAGCCATGTTCATGGGCTTTAGCTAGTTATTTACAATAGTTTTTCCACAACACCAATGCACCACACCCAATATTTGTTGATGGTGAGGTATTTGTGAAGGATTATGATCGAATAGCTAGAGAGCTAATTGTGATAGATGACGAGTGGAGGTTTCATCATAACTTACCTCTGAGTGACATAAGTCTTCAAGGGTGGATGAAGATTTGTGTGATTGTAATTGAAGTATGATAAGTGGTTATCCAATTTGGAAGAATAAATGAATAGATTCAAGTAAGAATTTAAAAAGAATTCACCACAAACTCAAATAACTCAACAAAAACTTAAAGAATTTAACTTTGAATGACTATTATCTAAGATTACTCCAAGCAATCTTAAGAAAGTATTATTCAATAACAAAGAAGGAATTAACCAAGTGAATTACTTGTATTTGATTTTAATGTACTCAACCATCAACATGTTACAAGGGTTGTTGACACCATGTATATATAGGTATTGAACATCGCTAACTTGCATACTAATTTAGTCACATGACACAAAAATGGATAAGTAGCACATCAACTAGTATTAACAATATATTTATATCCTATATAATATAGGACTCAACATAGATTATTACAAACAAAGTAAGAAAAGTATTACATGAAAACAACTAACAAGAATCCTAATCAAAACAATGATGTTAACTTGAAAGGTTGACTAGATCTTCTTGAATTCACTTCCAAGCACAATATCTTACTTTGTAATATCTTGTAACATTTGAATATCTTAGGTATCTTGACTTCTTAAATAGATCGATCTTCTTCTAGAAAATATGTTACATACCTGCAAGAATGACTTAAAGTAATATCATCAAGGTTAGTCATAGTATTATTATCAAAGACACATAATATGATTGGCTCCATAATCAAGTATGTTAAATTACTATCACCTTGAGGACCATCTATGGATGTTCTTGCATCATTCTCCCCAAATTGAGAAGAATTTGCCCTAAAATTACATCACTAAAATAAGGATACAAATCACCCACATTAATTGTTCTTGAAACACCACCATATGATTCAAGTAATTCAAGTTTATAAGAATTTTCTCCAAAATTTCTAAAGATTTTAAATGGTTCACCTGCTCTTGACATTAGTTTATGTTTCCTTAGATTCATAAATCTTTCTTTACGTAAATGTAACCACACTAAATCACTAGGAAAAAATACATGTTGAGTGTAATTTTTATTAGCTTTTTTTTATATGTTTTGATACTTTGCATTGGCTCGTTCTATGTTACCTTTAGTTTGTTGATGAAGGTTTTAAAAGAACTCTACTCGTCCCTTATCCTCATAGTTTTTAAGTTAGCATTTCTTAAAGGGTACCATATTAACTGGTATATAAGGATTCACTCCATACACAATTTCAAATGGACTCGAACGTGTAGTACTTGAAGGACATCTATTATAATCAAACTTTGCATGAGCTAACTTAATATTCCAAAGTCTAGTACTTTTACTTACCAACCCTCGCAACAAATTTCTAAGAGTACGATTAGTAACTTCAATTTATCCATCAGTTTGTGGATGGTGCAAAGTACTAAACAATAACTTAGTGCCTAACATGTGTCACAGTATTTTCCAAAAGTAACTAAGAAACTTGGCATTCCTATCTAAAACAATAATTTTAGGTATGCCACGTAGTCTCACAATTTTCTTGAAATACAAATTAGAAATATGTGTAGCATCATTAGTTTTATTGCATGGAATAAAATGAGCCATTTTATAAAACCTATCCACCATGACCATAATAAAATATTTACCTCTTTGTATTCTAGGCAACCCTAAGATAAAGTCCATACTAACTCCTTTCCATGGTTGACTAGGTACAGGTAATGGTGTATATAAACCTTTGTGAAAGAAAATTTTACTCTTTTTACAAGTAACACATCGATTTACTATAATTTGTACACCCTTTATCATGTGTGGCCAATAGAAATTTCTTGCAATATCTCTAATATTTCCTAAGTACCAAAATGGCCAGCAATAACTCCTTCATGGATGTCTTTGATAAGTAAATCCCTTATACTTGACTTCGGTACACAAAGTCTATTAAGTTTAAATAAAAATCCATCTTGTATTGTATACTTACCATGGAATCCATTTTCCATACATGGCTGATATCTTCATGAAAATATTCATTATTAGGATAAATTTATTTTGGCATTTCAAATCCTAAAAATTTAACATCCAACATGACAAGTAAGACAGATCTTCTAAAAAGAGCATCAGCTACTATATTTTCTTTTCCATTTAAATATTTGATAGAGAGCATAAAGGATTGTAAGAAGTTTACTCACTCTGTATGTCTAGGACCTACTTTCTTTTTATCATGTAAATATTTCAAATTTTTATGATCATAATGTAATATAAAGGATCTAGGCCTCAAATAATAACTCCATGTCTCTAAACTGTGTATGTTGGTAAAAAAAAAACTCATTTTCCTATGTAAAATACCTCAATATAGTACCATTTAGTTTTTCACTAAAGTATGATATAAGTCTTTTTTCTGAGAAAGAACTCCTTCTATACCTACCTCACTCGTATCAAAAGAGAAAGAGGTCAAGACCGTGTGCGATGGATTGAGGGAGCTAATACTTTGTTATGTTTCTTCATTTTGAAACAAAAATCAAAATTATTTTCCTTCATGAAGAACATGATGGTATGCGTTTAGTATACTAAAGTTGAAATATATTGAACAAATTTTTACAACCATAAATTATGCTACCAAAAACATAATACTTTCTAGCAATGATAATTAGGTATTACTAATGCTATAATTTGTTTTTAGTAAGAATTAAATCATTATTAAAGAAGAAAACAATACTATATGTAATATAAATTTTGAAAATATTTTGGTAACAAAATATTTTTTTCCAAAAATATATTTAGCCACAATGACTCTTATTCATTACTAAAACTCATTATTCAAGATAAAGTTTCTACTAGTGTAATTATTATCTTTTTTTCTTTTTTCCCTTTTTATACCTTGATGAATCTTTGATTAATTTTCATGCAATGCATATTATAATGTACTTAATTATTATTTCATTTTCAATTGATGATTATGTTAATTAATTAATATGGTGACATTCATAATTGTGACACTCCCATTCTTCACCTTTAAAATTTTATTTACAAGATGTAATGCATAATCTTGAATAAAGAACGATAATGAAATAGTCATATATAACATAGCAAGATGTGTGTATATCATATAACTTATGCCACACAAAAGGATAAAATGGTTAAATGTAGTTTTGCAAACCATAATATACATAAACATTTGTTACACAATAGTTTACAACCCACAGGATGACAAAAGCTAGGGAGGGGGTTTAAGTACAAAGGGAAAAAGGATGTATGAGTCCACAAGGTATTCAAAACCAAAGTAGGAAAAGTAGAATGCTGGATAGCCCTCACACTCAGTTCACTATCATAAGCGGTACATTGCATAAAAATCACAAAAATGAATACCTTTGGTCCCTTGATCCTCTTAGGTCTTAAAGTCTTCCGATCTATGCATATCCTATATATAATATCTTGAAATGGTGTAGTATCATTATGATTTTTTTGTATCAAGTAAACCAAAACTCCTTTCAAGAGGTATCATGCATTATAGAACATACTAGACTTAAAGGCGTAAATCATATATAACCACATGAAGCAACATGACAACACCAAGGCAAATAGATCGCAACAATAATACATGAAACAATATATACTTAACCCATACATAGAATATGAATAACAACCATAAATCATGTAATGTCATGAGATGAATGATTAAGATAAATAGGAAATCCATCCCAAAAACCAATCTCAATCGTAATCCAATTTTCATCTTTCATTAAGATGATCAACCAAAAAACTTGAATTAACTATGAGAGGAAACAATTTTATAATCCAAGGCAATGATCAATAGGGATGAAACAACAATCAAATATCTAACTACGAAGATAGACAATCAAGGAAGTTACATGGCATAAAGCTATATGTAGACAAAATCTCAACACACCAAGTCTTAAGTATGCATACCTTTATAGAGTTTTGAATCCTTTAAACTAGAAATGAGTCATTTGACCTAAAGATCCAACTATGCACTCAATGGCCAAAGTTTGAGGCACAAAACTCCTTTTCTGACTTCAATTATATTTCACTTTAAAGGATTAAGGTTTATTAAGTTACTCCATATTCAACAAAGAATACTAAGATCCACATTCAGCAATTAATCATTCCTCAAAACAACTTCAACACTCAAGGTTGCAACCAACTAGCCATAAAAGGCTTAAGCTTAGGCATCAAGACATAACCACAATATACTATAAGAGAACAAGCACTCTAGGTTATCATTGTTATCTAAAAGACCACATAAGGGTTACCAAATGTAAAAACATATATAATACCTCATAACATCTTAAAATAGGACCATACACCCATTTCAAAAAATTACTACTCCTTAAAAATACTATTCACATCAATTAACTATTCATTGTCAGTTATTATTTTGAAGGTCAAAGTCAATAGTCACCAATAACCCTTAAGATGTTTCTAATCAATTTTTTAGGTCTCATGACTATGTTAACCCTAATCTCAAGTAAATTAGGGAATTTAACTATTTATGCTATTCGTCTACTTATGCTAATACTTAAAAAGTTAGTTGATAATTACCAAATAATTAGCTAATAATTACCAAAAGTAATGAAAATTGAATCAAAACATTCTTAACAATATTATAATATATTACAACTTAGAAATCATAAAAATAAAACTTGGAACATTTAGACTGGCTATTTAATCCCTAAAGAGCCTAAACCATGATTTTCCTATAAAACCTGACATATTTGGAGTTAAGCCACAAAAATTTTCAATATTAGCATATTAACCATAATAAACACATTATTACACACATAATTAATAAAAAAATGCATCTAACATGTAAATTGACTATTTACCCCCAAATTTGCTCAAAATTCAACCAAAATAAACATACCCCTAACATGATCAAACCTAAACATGTTATGCCCAAATGTTGGTCTAAATAAGCTCACAAAAAATGCTGTTAAAATATGCAAATGATCATGCAACAAAAATGATGCTAAACAACTAATAATAGCATACACCGACATATAAGTACAAAAACACTTAATCTTCTACCATCTAAAGAGTAGGAAGACTTTTCCTAGCTTCCCAAATAAAAATGCAATAAAATTAAAGCCTCTCCAAGCTATAATCAAAGCTTCCTAAAAAACACTTCAAGCATTGGAAATACTGCAAAAGATTAAGACACATCAAAACAAAACTCAAACCAAAAGATAAAAAAAAAAACAAAATAGAGAAACCAAAAGAACATTCCTACCTAAATTTTGAACCCCAAAGGATGATGGAAACTCTAATATTAACCTAATCTTCTATTACTAAAATCCAAGGTATACCAAGATTAGGAACAAAATTAGAAAAAAAAAATCAATGAAGATGAATATAGGCGGTGGTCACAAGTTTGGGAGAGAGGAAAGGGAATTCAAAGCTTAGCATATAAGTTCAAAAATGAAGGAGCAAAAACAGGTAAGATAGTTTAGTAAACTCAAGCATTTAGTTAGTAAAATAACTAACAATATAATAAAGGAAATGGGGGGATGTGGTGAATCCCTTGATGCCCACAATCAGATACTTCCCACCTACTAGAAAGTAAATGAGTGGATAGGAGAAAGTGTACAAATTGGTTTTGTCCACTCATCGCACCCAAAAAGGCTAAATAGATCCAAAAATGGTAAAATTGAGTAAATGAACCTTGTAATTTACTTTTAGCCTCAAAAAATAAATTAAGAGGATCCCCAAAGTTTTATAAGTTTAAGATAAGTAAGAAGGCATTTTTAAAGCTTAAAACGTAATATAAGGCACACTAGAACTATAAATCGTGTCTTTTTTTTGTCAACAACCCAATTTAGTATTTTTGTACTATTTTTTCAATATATAGGTGCTAATTCAATTATGTTGAAACATGATAGTTTTTTTGATCTCTTTATGATAATATTTTTTTATTATGTGATTGTTATAGTTCACCTTATAGAAAGTTTACTACAATACAATTTTGTATTAAACTTTTAGTATAATTCAACCGAAACTTTTATGTTTTTTTTAGCGAAAGTTCTAATGAAATTTTACTTTAATTTTGTTAAAATATTTACAAGTTCTTTATTTTATATTAGAAGTATATTAATACGTATTTTTATTGATAGAGGGAAAAAAATCTGAAGATCATTTTGATATGATTAATTTATTTTTCTAATAATTAAAATTAATAATAATTAAACAAAAAAAGAGAGAGAGAGAGAGAGAACTGACTGTACAGTACACATGATGGATCTGGCGCTGTATACGCACTCACAGCGGAGGGCGGTACTAAACGTAAAGGCTCGCCCGATAATACATTAAGAAATCGGCAATCATGCAGTAGCTCATTATCATTTTAAATGACGTTGGAGGTTGTAGCAAAGGTGAGGACTTTTGGCTAATGATTTGATTTCACCAACTAAGCGAGCATTAACCTTAGGATAAGACACACGAAAACAAATATTCACATGCATTTTATAAAGCTTGCTGGGGGAAAAGAACAGTTCATTTACCGTATGCAAAAATGCACTTAAATTTTTGAGACACAGACAGTACGCAGAAATGCCCCTGAGAAAATTCTCTTGAAGTCCCGTAGCGTCAAATCGATCAGACACCTCATCATATGGCATACAGAAATCATTGCGTTGATTGAAAGCCTGCGCACAGTTGAAAACGAAATGGAAATAACGAAACATTAAAACACACCAACTTCATAATACAGTAATTATTAATTTTTTTTCCCTTCAAAAAGTATGCTCCGTAACCAGACATGCAACCAGTTGCAAGTTGCAACCTTGCATATTGACAAGCAAACAAATCTAGCGACTCATGCCTACCATTGTTCCACGGGAATGGAAAAACGGGGATACAGGAACGGAAAATGAAGACGAAAAAAAAAGTATATTATTTTTAAAAAGTTAAAAAAAAATTATATTTATATTTAAGAAAATAGATCAAATCTATTAAAATTAAAAGAAAAAAATAAAAAAAAGTGAAAGTTACTATTTATATTAGTTGATATAAATTATTAATAAAAAAATTTTAAAACAAATTAATTGAATACTTTTAGCATCGATTTCAACGGTTAAAAGTTTTTGAGGCGAAAAATGAGACGTGAGCGTCGCTTTTATGCTTCAATGATGCGTACAACAACTGGGTAATTATTTGTTGGAAGAAACTTATCATAGCATTTGAATCATACAAATCAATCATGAATCTTATCATCAAATTGACGAGCATCAGAGTGCGATCCTTGAGCTGCTACACCAGCCATAATTGCTCCAAAAGAAAAAAAAAACACCAATACTAACTCACCAGTAAAGGCAATAATCAGAAAATTAGGCCAATCCTAAGCCCAATCTGACTTTTACTCTAAAAGAGGAAATCCATGAAATAGATAGTTCCGAAGAGTTGTACACCGTAACTAAGCTAGAAACTAATAATATCCATCCCAACAATTCATATCAATGTCCTCGTCAGTTATAGCTATAGAAATCACCCCTCAAACGTTGAAAAAAGAAGCCAACATTTCCTTCAAAACGATGCATGGAGCATGCAAATAACCACTCACTCATCCTCCAACAACTGTCAACTACCCCCTCCCAAACAAAAAATCAAACATACAATGAGACCAAGACAAACACACACGGCGTCAGATATTATCAAGTTGCCACCTTAACTACAACATAGACAATAATCACCAAAGATTCTATCCTATAGGTCTTATAAAATAGAATAGTTTTCCATGTGAAAATAGAAGACTAGAAATGGTACACTTCCAAATATCAAAACATCCATATTTTAAGAAAAGTAGCATAGCAACTAAGCTCCTATGTAGTTTATTATGTAGAAGAAGTTCTTGTTAGGATTTCTTGACACGGAAAGTGCCTAGAGAATTGAAGGTGAGTCACAAGTTGGTGTATGGTTAGATCATAGTGCATCAATCAAGTGAAGTGCATTAATTGGTCAGGCGACCAAAAGTGGGTTAACCTGAATGGGTGAGTCAGCTAGACAAAGTGGGTCAATGAAAATAGAGGAGCTTACTTATAGGAACTACCTCAGAAGGCTAAGGAAAACTTCTCATATGAGTCAGGTCAACATGGTCATCGAGGTTAAGGGAGGAAACATGGACAGAGCGAGGAGAGATGGAAAGTATCAGAGTGGTTTGAGAATCTCTTGATTTAAAGGATTCGGTACACATTAGCTGACAACCTATAACTGATAGGGTCAAGTTATAGGGATAATCATTAGGTGGTAGCTTGTACATTTTATCGGTATTAGATTGGTGTGAGGTAGTATTTTTTACAATTCTATTAGCCAATAATAATTATGTATAAACTTTGCCAAGGGGTGAAGGAAGGATATAAAATGCCCTCATCCAACCATTTGTAATCAAGTGTGCTAGTTCTTATTTTTCTCCCATCATTCATACTCAATAATGGTCTTCAATTATTATGGCCATGAATCTTCATTATTGTGTTTGCATTCACATCTAATACTTGCGTTATTAACTCAAAGATTTAATTTCTTGCTTCGAATAGGTTTTTGCAATAGCTAGCTAACCAACCAAGAATGTCATTATGCAAGTTAGTTGACATAGTAGTGGGTCAAAATTTTCTAATAGTTTTATCTCTAACAAGATGACGATTCTTTATCGTTCATACTCAAGTCCTTCTTCAAGCTAAGGAAAATAGAAAAGGATCAAAGAATTTTCAATTAGCAATCAATAGGATGAGAAACAAACAAACTAGTACCGATACAAGTAAGATATCACATATAAAATAAAATGGTATCCAAAATACTATGGAATAAAATAATGTTTAGTGAATCATAACCTTATACATCCTCCTTTTGCATATATTATAACACCAAAAAGTAGTAAAACACCAAAATACAAACTAGGTGTTCATAAAAAAACATATGAAGATAAGAAAAGTTTTACTACAATGATCGGTGAGAGAGCAAAGCCACAACATGTATCATTGAAAGTCGTACAACACTTGATTCCTTGTTAATTTTCACCCTAGCCCTTGTCATCATCTTCATAATAATTGATTCCTAATGACTAGTTGCTGAATCTCAAATTGATGCACGTTTAGAGAGAAAATTACAAGCCATGCATATCAAGTGACAATCAATTATTAGGATCAAACAAATCAATAATAGATAGGTATCGATAAAAACTGAATCCCTTCAATTATAGTGGAGAATTCATACCGAAAGAGAGAATTGATGATAGAGAAAGTAGGTGAAATGTTTTTTTCTATAAAAAAAAAAGAGATCAACAACTAATCAGTTAAGATGGCTAATTTTTTTTGTTTTGTAAAAGGAAGGGAAATAGAGGTTGCTATAGGGTGAAACAAGTTATATTGAGTTAGGCAGTGACAATGTGTGGTTGCAAAATTGGTACCTAAATGTTTTAAATTAAAAATGTATTGATTACTTTTGGCAATGGTAAAAGGATGTTGTTTAAAGTATATTAGGTTTTAGCAACTATCATTAAACATTACTATTAGATAAACATTATTTTTTAGTAATAAATATATACTTATTTAAATAGACAAAAGAATATATTAGTGTCAAAAGAATTTTTATAACACATTAATTGTTGCTAAAAATATATTTAATCTTAACAACTTTAAGTTGTTGCTAAACTCATTACTAAAACCTTAGTTTCTGCTAGTGATGTGTGTGTAATGATGCAATTGCCTACTTTTTACTGGTGGTTGTTGTACTTTGTGTGGTGATTATCATATAATAGCTTGACGATGATCTTATGATAGAATGCTAATTATATAATTTATACTAAGGGTTGTTGCGATCTATCTTGAGATTATCATATAATGGCTTTATGATTATATTATTATAAACTAACAATTATATACTTATGATATTACTCTCATAATTATTTGTATTATATAATAGAGTAGTAAATATTGTATCTAGCTTAGTGATCATCTTATCATAAAATGGTGATTATCATATAATAACATGTAGCTTTTTGATAATCATATTATTGTATCATTAGGGTAGTAATTATCGTTTGAAAATAAAAAAAAAGTATCTAAATAAAAGATATAATAATTAAGGGATATAATCAAAAGCATTTGGAAAAGGCAGAGACATCTTAGATAACATACTACTTGCTACTGAACTCTTTATGGGATACTATCAAAAGCATAATACCCCTCAAATTATGATCAAGTTTGATATGAAAAAGACATACGATTCAATTAACTAGATCTATCTACATAACATTTTATATGTATTCTAGTTTCCTCCTCACTTTGTTTAAATTATCATGGTTAATGTATCCATTGTGAGCTATTCTATCAAATTTAAAGACATCTTACACCCCTTTTTCTACTCAATGAGGTATAAGGTAGGGAGACCCATTATCACCCTACCTATTTGTCTTAATCATAGAATAATTGAGTATATCCCTATCAAAAGTATAGTCACATCCCTCTTTTTCATCTCATCTTAGATGCAAAAGAAAACCTCAAAATTTTGAACTTGATGTTTGTGGATGATCTGTTATTTTTCTATGAGGAAAATAAAGAGTCGGTTAGGGTGTTTCTTTATGCTTTTTAAATTTTCTAAAAAAAAATCTAATTTGGTTATGAATGATGAAAAAATTCACATATATTATGGAGGTACCTATCTTGATAATATAAAAGAAGAGATATCTAAGGAATTTTATATCTTTGAAGGAACATTTCCATTTAAGTGTCTTGGTGTTTCTCTTGATGGAAAACACTTGAATATACAACAATACCATCCTTTGATTGAAAATGTTACATCTAGACTACAATCATGCCAAACACATCTCCTTAGCTATATTGGTCATCTTCAGCTAGTTTATGAACTTATTAAAGTTGAGTGTTTCATATACCTATCCACATTTTATCAAATATCAATGCTATATGTAGGAAATTTGTATTCTCAAGTATGAATGAAGTAGCTAAGCAAGCACATGTTGCCTGGAATTCTATTTGTAGGTTAAAAGCAATAGGGGGATAGACTTATTAGATCTATTATGGTGGAATAGAGCAACAATATACAAGAATATATGACATTTAACATCTAAGAAATACCTACTATGGGTCATGGGCCCATATCTAGTTCATCAAAGGAAGGGATATATGGAAAATTTCTATCAAAACCTCAAGTTATTGTGAAAGAACCCTAGAGGAGGGTGAGTAAGGTTTTTCAAAATGGAACTAACAAATATAAAGTTTGCACACAATGTAGAGTGGCTCAAGAGTAAATTACTCTCTACATCCACTATCTAAATGTTCTCCCTTTTGGATTTTGAATAGCAATGCATTTTTATTGATGATCACTTTTCTCTCTATTTATGAACCTTGCAATCTTTATGACCCTTTAAGAGATGATTTACAACTTTTATCTTCTTTAGACTGTCAATAATAATATATCAACAATAATATACAAACACTCATTAACCACTTTGTAATACATTTTATAAGGTGGTTGTGGTTATAATTGAGTCTCACCAAGAATACAACATATGAAAGTGTATAACTTTAAATAAGATGTAATAGGAAATATTGCAATTAAAGAGCAATTATAACATAGAAGTGAGTAATGAACACTTTTTTTAATAAAAACTCTAAATTTGAGAGTTAAGAACGTTTGAATGAGCATTTACATGATTTAAGAGTAGATGATTAATTGCACAGTGAATGGTATTTAAAAGTTATTATAATAAATGTTAAGGGAGATTATTTATAAATCTCGCCCTCATCATATATCCTTTAAACATAAAAATCCCAAAAAGTTGTATCATTCAACGGAAAAAAATTAGCATTTAATACTCACTAAGTGATTGGTTTAACTGAATAAGTCGATCGGTTCTACGATTAATAGATCGGTGAATCAAACTAGTCAACTATTTATGTTAAAAATAAGGAAATTTACCATTACACAAACCAGTCGATTAGTTTATTAAAATCGGTTGATTGGTTTATTGAAACAATTTGATCGATTATGCATAGTACACAATTGATCTTATGAACATATATGAATAATGTCATGGTTTAGTAAACAATTTGATATGCTCATAGAGCAAGTCAACCTGTTTATTGAAACTAATCATTTTGTTTATTGAAACCAACTGATTAGTTTGGCGAACTAGCTGATGAGTTTAAATAGAGAAGAATGAGCTTCTACAGGATTGTAACCCATAGTTTGGTTGGTCAAACCACTCGATCGGTTTAGCAAAACTAGTTTATGAATTTAAAAAGAGATGAATAGGTTTCTGTAAGAGTAAAACCCATGGACTTGTTGGTCAAACCACTAGATTATTTTTCTCAAACCAGTTTATCGATTTAGTGAAACCATATTATGAGTTTAAATAGAGACAAATGTATTTTTGTAGGAGTAAAAGCCATGAACTTGTTGGTAAAACCAGTCAATCGGTTGGGCATCATTGGTCGATCAGTTTACTATGCCAATTGATCTTTCTGAGTTTGACTCATTTTATGCTCTTGATTAAACTAAACTAGTATATTCATCTTGTGACCAATCGAATTATAATACCCTAACATTTAGCTAAACCTAACCTCGACTAATTTACTTTTTAACATAATCCTAATCCTAAAAAATTAATATTTTAACCTTACTCTAACTCTCTAACCATATAATTTTAACCTAATCCCAAATTATCAATGATTAAAATATCCTAATATCCTAACCTAAATTATATTATTAATATCCTAATAAAAAACCAAACATATTATTCTCTTTTTTTCTTTTCCCTCTTTTTCCTTTTCCCTTCTTTCTCTTTTCTTTCTTCGGCCGCCCTTCTCTTTCCTTTTCATTTACCCTTCTTCCAGCATGAAACATTATCCTTAGACAATGCCTACCATCACCCTCATCACTTCCCCATCACCTATCGAGCCATTCTCCAGCTCCTACGGAGGTGGGATTGGGGTTGAAAAATCTCACTCGATTGTAGCCATTCTTTCCATCTCTATGCATGTATATATATATATATATACCCATCAATAAATGCCCCGACCATCTCTTTTCTCTCCCTTTTATTTTATGTAGAAACTACACTACCGAAGCATCATCTTCGACCTCCTTCTTCTCCTCCTCTTCTTTACTACCCCCAACCAACAAGTATTTTCACTAGTGCATCACCTCACCTTTTGGCCAAACACCCCGTAACTCCCTCCTTCCTTTCCTTTCCTTGGCTACAACAACATCAACTGAACACCACCCCTACCATTTGGCAACTTTTGTGACAACCTACCACACCTCTTGCTTTGGACAAAGCAACTGGTGCATGCCACCCTCCTTTGGCCTTGTACACCATTTCTTCCCTCCATCCTTCTACCCCTTTAGTCATTTCTCACCACCTAGAAATGAAAACTTGTGCCATTTCCACCCCTTAGCTTGGCATTTATTGTCATTATTCTCCATTTAGTTGCGTAAAGTTTTCCCAAACTCTCACCTTGGTTTAATTTTTTTGTTCTTTTACCCTTCAATTTCCTTAAAATTTCCTTAATTATGTGGTTTAATACTAATGGTATTTTGTTATGATTTCTTAGGTAATTTTTCTAATATTCTGGAAGAGGTAGAATACGATTTGCGTGCTCAGATACTAGATTTGTTTTTGTAAGGATACTTATCGTAGTCTAGGGTTTTTGGTTGATAAGTGTTATGCATATTTTTGTATTATACCATGTTATTGTTACCATGGGATTAAATGTATGATTTTTAATGCTATGATATGTGAATTTTTTTATATGATAGAAAATAAGTAAGTGGAGATTATATGATATCGTGATTCTATATGGAAAACCCTTGGTATGATATATGATTGTAAAATAGGGTTATGAAGGCATGATGAGTGTAAAATGAGTATATTAAGGTATAAGGAGATGAATGGTGGATTTGGAAATAATGCTATCAATATATGTAAGATTTACATAAAATAAGGGTTTTGTTATCAGTAAGGGTATTTTGGTCAATATTGGTTAAATATGAGAATCATGGTATTCAAGGTTTTATATAATCTAATATATTATAAGGAATTTATATGGAGTGTTTAGAGTATTTTTAAATGACCTAAGTTTAATAAAGTATGAAAATGGTTTGATTTGGAAATAATAACCCTAAAATGAGAAGGTTATTATCATATGTGTGAGATGGTAGGTTTAGACCAAAAAATTTGAGTATTTTGTTAATATTATTGTTCTTGGAATTTCTATTGAATCGGATGATTGTTTAAGTCCTACATAAAAAGCTACGATGGATTTGTAAAATTAGGGTTCTTAAGCCTTAGGAATAGTAACTTTTTGAGATAGGGTTATTATCACATGTGCAAGACTTTAGAGTTAGACCTTGAATTTTGAAAAAATTGATAATAATAGTATTCAAGGTAGATGTACTAAGTTTGGTGGGTAAAAGAGTAACAGAAGATGAGTTATGACTAAAATGTGAAATTAGGGTTTTGGGAAAATTTAAGGGTCTTAGCCCTAGAGAATGACCTTATGATCTATATGATGTGTTTTACCTACTTATTATTCTCTGTACCTCTCAATTAATCTTAAATAAGACATTAATAATTTGAATTGAAAGATGACGTGGGTCGGGCTGAGGTGTTTTATGGGGTTGTTCTATCGGATAATAATAGTTGCTCAGGTGTGCTGTCCTTAAGAGGTGTTTTAGACCATTCCACTAGTTTATGAATAGTAGCTCAAGAATATATTTTTTGAGAGGTGCATCAATCCATTCTAATAGATTAAGAATGATGGGGCCCTATACTCAACATGAAAGATAATACGATTTGTGATAAGTAACCGAATGGATAAAATACTAATGACTTAAGATGGAAGAGTACGTAATTCAGGACTAAGGTGTTGGGTCTATTCCACCGAATGATGATACTCTTTCAGGTGTGTTGTCCTTGAAATGTGCTTCAGATCATTCTGCTAGTTTAATAATAGTGGCTAAGGAGTATTATACCATGAGAGGTGCTTCAGAACATTCCACCATTTTAAGAATAGTAGGTTCCTTGAAATCAATGTACATAAAAGAATGAATTTGGTTATATTTAATAAAGAGGCCCAGATTAGTACTTACCTTGTGATATTTTGCGTGTTTCATCTATGTACTTATTCTTTGCTATGAATGCTTGAGTTTAACTATATCCCTGACTTGATAATATTGTTTCTTTGATCAATCCGTAGTGCACTAACCATCCTTCTCATTGGTGCTTCTCATTCCTACGAGTAGATGACCCTGATGTTCTTGTGCAGGTCTTTAAGGATCGACTTGATGATTTTGCTGCCTAAGATGCATTATATGGGGTGGAGTGATTACTTCTGTACTAGGGGTTTGGGCAAAGAGTCATATTATGCGAATGATGGTTTACCCAAATACCTCTTTGAACTTTTAGATCTATGGTGTCCCTTTTGTTTGTATTTGTCATTGTACTCGAAATAAACCTCCAAACTTGTAATTGTAATTATAACATTTCTCTTGTTTTATATTTATCTTGGTTCACATTTCAATGGTTTTAGCCTTGTAATTGATGTGAGGATGATATGGTAAGCTAGACTTATATTGATTATGGCAGTAATACCCGGTATTTTGATTATAAGCTTCCATTGGAAAATAAATTTTTTTAGTAATAAATTTTGGGTTGTTACACGATTGGTTCTAACAAAAACCAACCAACAAGCTTAAAACAATTTAAAAGATTTAGAAATCAAGATCAAACATAATTTCATATAAAGAGAATTTAGATTAATTTTTCTAAAATCTTTTTAAAGAGTTTTGATCAAAATATGAAATTGCTCAACTTAACTCTTTATAAGAAACCTAATACTTTTGATATATGATTCTTTAACCTTCAGTAATGGTTGTCTTTATACGCTTTTTTTCTTTTGCTTTGAAAATTGATTGTTGTGTTAAATTGCATGTTAGAGAAATAATTTTAGTAATTGTGTTTATACCTCTTTGCTCGCCAATTAAAGCGTATGAACACTTAACCAAACACATTAGATCTCAAGATCTATTTCATCAAAATAAGGACAATGACATTGTTTGACCTAAGAGGTTAACATCTTATATTCTTGAACAAATGTTGAACATAAGAGAAATTTTCTTTCCAGTGCTCCATCTATAATTTTTGGGTCAACTTTTTCCACATAAAAACCTCTATTAGTCGTATCTATGATAGAATTAGACCAAGTAGTGCCAATATACCTCAATATCCAATGGTCTAGTCTACACTATCGCTGAACATTCATTCATTTATTTATTGGATTATCATGTGGGGACAATTGCGCACTAAGGATAGATTATCTAATTATGGGATACAAGTGGATCCTAGATGTGTTCTATGTAATGAAGATGATGAGACTCACCATCATCTGTTATTCAAATGCCCCTATTCTCAAAGTGTGGAGCTATCTCTTAAGCACAAGCTATGATGGACACTGGACCTACTTTCTTGGCTGGTGGTTACTCAGTGGGCAACATTTGGGGGAGGGGGAGGTTTGAAAATTCAAAAGCAAGCTATTCGAGCTCTTGTTGCTCTTACATTATAT
Organism: Tamarix austromongolica; assembly: GCA_039764185.1. Taxonomy (NCBI): domain Eukaryota; kingdom Viridiplantae; phylum Streptophyta; class Magnoliopsida; order Caryophyllales; family Tamaricaceae; genus Tamarix; species Tamarix austromongolica. Next base: position 5,449,655 of record CM077816.1, on the reverse strand, counting down.
CATCTTTGGAGAGAAAGAAATATAAATACCTTTGCCAATGAACATCATAATGCATTGTATATACAAAAACATATTCTCCGTGATTAGTCATATGAATCTTTTTTCTACTCGCAAGTCATCCAACCAAATCATTAAATGTATAGATGAGCCAACATAGTTTGCTAAAAAGATTATATGATTACTTATTGTAATCTTTTATTTCCTACTTGGTGGTAATAAAATTTGCTTACTTACTAAAAATAATAATTATAGAATAAAAATAAAATAATAATAAATTGAAATAAAAATAGTTGTTTATGTGTCTATGGATTTTAGGGTGCTTAGAAGTTTTATGTGTTCACTATCTAAGGTGTGGTCTTTAACAAATTATCAATCATATACCTCTTTTCTCTTTGTATCCCTGCCATTATTAAATTAATTCTCTATATTTATTTTTTATTACTTAAATATATGCATGTTTGTGTGGTCAGTTTATGCTTTGCATAGATTTCAATATTCAATTAATTTTGTGTTAAAATTTTCTTATATACTAAAAATTTGCATACATGATATTTTGTCTAGTGTGTGATATAAACAGTAGGCTACATAAATGTTTATTAATTTTAATTAGTATTTATGGTTAATAAATATGATTTCTTTACCATATAATAATATTTACCACATAATATATAATAAAGGAGATCTTAGACTTTTAAGTTTTGGTGGAATTTTGGATTCATTATCTTCATGTATTTACATCTCAATATAGACAAGAGGCTATATATATATGGATACAAAATTTAATTAATATCTCTGTTTAATATATATGCTTTCTTTACCACATAATAATCTTTACCACTTAATCTATAATAAAGGTGGCTTTCTACTAAGTTTGTGAAAAAAAATAAAAGTTGATTGAGAAAGTAAGAGTTTATGCTCTGTTTGATTCTAATAAAGTTAAAAAAAAATTAAAATACCGTCTTTTAAATTTTTTTCAAAAAAATTAAATAACTAATATTTAATAATTTTATGTATTACTTTTTTTCTATCTCAATGTTTTATGTTAACCAAATAAAAAAATTATTTTTTTTATTTTTTTTAACTTTTCAAGAATCAAATAGAGCGTTAAGATATATCCCCAAGAAAAATTCATAGATATCCCTGTGGTTTTCTATTTTCATATCCGGTGGCCAAATTCGGAGCTAAAATCAAGTGCAGTATAGGAATAACTTCCATGCAATCATCCGAACCAGTAGTAGCAGCTGCTACTTTTAAATTATATCCTATTTTGGTATTGTCCCATAACAATACTTCTTCAAATTGCGTAATATCTTTTGACTGCTTGTTGAGCGTCCATGAGGAAACCACTATAAAAATTTGAACCATTGAATATAATTTCTAAGTGATGGTAATATCGTAGATTGTACTTATAAATTTTTTTAATACCCATGAGAAATCATGGCATTATTAGCAAAGTTTTTTTTTTTAATATGCTAAATTGAAGAATATTTTTATTCTATGTTGATACTTGAAATAATGTGCAATAACTAATTTAACTTTTTGACTATTTTTTAATTTATTTTCATTATTTAATATTGGGTGTCATCATTGGACCGTACACTTCCTCCAAGATTTAAGATCATTTGTTATCAATCCAATTTTATCTAACGAAGTTGTAGTCCACGCATCAACAATAACCAACGCAAAGAATGAATTATTTGAAATATCAACTTGTTAGCTTTATCTTTGTTGCTTTATTTATACATTTGTGGCTTTCTTGCTTTACAACAATTACTAACTTTATAGCTTTATCTTGTGTTGTTTGATTCAATAGCCAATGCATCTTGCTCTTAATATTTATTGATTTTTTTTTAATCCGACCTTCATTCTACCTTGCTATTTCGTTTTTTGGATATATATTTTAAGGATTTATTAAACAAATTCAGGTTTTATTGCATTAAACTGAATGCTGGAGAGTGAATATATGGTCAATTAATTATCAATGCTATATGCTGGAACATGTTTATTTTGTTTTATCATAAGTATCTTCATTTCAAACATTCTTAACTTTTTTTTTATCTCAATAAATAGCCGCATATCATAATATTAATTCTTTATTGTAGGGAGCTAATTTTTGCAATATTATGATGATGACAATCGTAAACACTTTGTTAACTCTTATGCCAATCATCACAAGAAAGCCTCGTCTAATAGAGCTTGACTTGGGGTAACAATTATCTAGGGAAGTGTTATCAAATATTTGTGGGGTGAATTATTAAAATACCTCTTTTAAGGTTTTCAATGACTAAAATTGTACTCTCATTACTAAACTTATTATAACAACACTCTTTGTTTCCAAATCGTCATGTGATTTGGATAAAAAAAATTATGTACATTTAGAACAAATAACTTGTATGTTTAGTATAAATATGTAGTACACAAAAAAAATTAACAAAACTTATGTTTCATATTTAATATATATATTAGTTGTACATCTAGCACACATATATTGTACATATAGCTAAGTGTATATAGTGTACATCAAATTTTTACATAAAGTTCAAAAAAATGTTTAAAAAAGTGCTATTATGGAAAGTTGAATAATCAAAGTGATGTTTTAGTTATTGAGAAACTCAAATGTGCTATTTTGACAATTTGTTAAATATTTATGTTCTTTGTAACATAGTTAAGATAAAATTCCTAATCATTGCTTGATTCAATCATATTTGTAAGATTACTTTCTTTGTAGGAATATACTTCTTCGGTTGATGATATTATCATTCATTTTATGCTAATTTTTTTATATACAATTAAATATATATATATATATATATATATATTAATGTATTGTGAATGTTGAGTGTTGAAAGTGAAACGCTCCATCCCCTCCTTGACTTATCGAACTCTACAGTCATACTTTATTCACCCATGTAATAAAATACTATATCCTAAATATAATATATGCTTATGTTTATAAAAATTATACATGTAATTAAGTATTTTTATTATTTACATAAAACAATAATTGTGAGATCAATACATATGAAAAGCTGAAATTTGCAAAATGAGAACATCGATATCCATTATAACATCATATGGTGTGTACCTAATAGTGTTGTAATGCTCTATTGAGAAGCACATATGTATTTCTATAATTTATGAATAGGAAATAGAGTACCAACTTTATTCTTATCTTAAATAATTTGAAGATGATATCTTTATTATTCAGTTTTTATCTACCATTTATATAATATTTTATAACATTTTGTACTATCAGATGCTACAAAAAATGGTAATAGTTCCAATGTCCTGTAAAAATATGCGTTTTTATATATGCACAAGTACTACGAAAACATAATACATAATAAAATGTTCTTTATAGCAAGTTATCTTTCCATTGTGAATTAATTAAGGGTATATAGATAATAAAATATAGAAACATACCTATATATGAGGACAAGTTAAAATAGAAACCTATCATATTATTATGGGGCGGATGAAGAAATAATTACAAATGCATCTATCAAATTTATTCACTATATTTTGATAATATGATCATTTTTTATATTGGAGAATGTATGTACAACATCCTCATTTATTACTATTAAAAACTTATTTTAATTAAAAGATTTATGAATGCAAAAGATAAAATCAATTATAAAAAAATGGGTTGATAACGCCGTACCTAACATAAGATACACACCTTATTGTCCATTCCATATTAAATACAAGGCTAACACCACCAACTCATCCAAACACAATGAAAATGATAAAGTATTTAAATGGCATAAGGGTAAAGTTTGTTAAGTCTTACAATCCAAAATATAGCTAAGAAAATAAATACCATCAACAATAGGAAAACATAAGGGAGAGTTTGAACATCCAACAAGGATACCCCAAAAGCATAATATAGAGAAATTCTAAATTGGGATAGCCTAACTCTTGAAGCCCAACTCCCAAAGCAAAGTGTAATATCCCATTTTTTGAAAACCTAATTTAATCATAATTTGTATTATTTTGGAAGCTAATCAAAATATAATAGGGTGTTACCACTATACTTAATATAACTTCAGTTTTTGTACCATTCTAATATCAAGTATAATGAAAAAAATTAACAAGTTTAAATGACATAATAAGAGAATAAGAGAAATTTCATAAATATAGAAAAGAGTTTTGGAAATAAACTATGAGTTCAATATGATTCAAAGTATAATAAAAGGAACCATGGATCTAATGGTGCATAAGATATCCAAATAAAAGTACCAACCACCAAATAGCTACATCTTTACGTCCAACTAAAAAAGTAGTCATTTTTCTATAGGAAGTGCATCAAAATCGGCAAAGTCCTCGAACGGTCATCAAATACATGCATGCCAACAGGTTCATGTACTCGTAGGAATGAGAAACAACCATGAAAAAGATGATCAATACTTATGTATTGAGTAAGATAACAAATATATATCACTAGGGTAACACATGAAACACATAAAGTCACCATAAGAGGATATTACACATTCACCCTACTCATGATTGGAAACTACTTGAGATGCAAACATATTAAATAACTATAATTAGGTGATCAAAAAACCCTTTTTATTAACAAATTGAGGTTAATAAACTGATAGTAATAATACTCTCCACTTTTCCCGTAGAAGGGAGAAATGAAGTCAACTTCACCGATACTCTTGCATCCAGAGTAAACATGCCAAAACCACTAGTAAACCTCTAATTCTTGTCTGCATAGCCATACTCAAACATATCATAATCTTCTCAACTATAGACTTAAAAACATAACATAATATACAATCATGCTTAAAACTTTATGGCAAATCCTAGGAAGGTACAAATTATAACACTTAAAATAAAATAAAATAAAAACTTATAAAATCATGCATTTTACTTTGTAATACATGCACAAAAATAAAAAGTAAAACTATAATACCTATTTTTAGAAACTATAATTATAAATAGGTAATTATGAGTAATTAGTTTTAATAAGTATTGTGAGGTGTTTTATAGTAAATATTTTATTGAAATATGTATTATTATGACATATCAAATGTAAATTTAATTAGGCAAGTATATGATAGAATTCAGGTTACTAAATTTAATCATAGTTTAGACCCCAACAAAAATTGAGTAATCCCAATTTTGGTAACCAAATGTGTTTACCCTGGTTAACCTTCCTAAATAATTATCCTACTCTATACCAAATTCTAACCATGCCCTACTCCCTCTACCCGGTGTGAGCTTCCTCTACACCAAACCTCCTACAATTCTCCTTCTTCTCCATCTTTCCCTCTCCCATGTTTTGCTCGACCCTTCCCTTCATGCCACCATCCTTTTTGAGCCCTCCATCGACCCAATTTTGTGCCATGTATTAGCCCCAAGTGACGTATATGCCCTTCTCCTTTGTCCTGAGCTCCCTCAAGCAAGAAAACATATCCATTATCCATTGTTTCTCTTGTCGCCCACCATCACCTTCACCATTTTTATATGAAATGCACACCACCACCAATCCTCCTTCCTCAACAACATCTATCACCATTGGTTCCTTCCCCTTTTCAACATCCAATTCCACTACTCCCTCACTCCCACCTTCGGTATCCCTTGCAAAAGCCACTCCCCAACCAATACCTAAACCCACTGAAGCACCCCAACCCCCTTTAGTAAACCCCCCAATCACCTCCCTTCTCCTTTGAACATTTGTGTCGATCCCCTCCACCTTGCTACATCCTCCTCCACCGAAGCTTCCAACTTGCACTGATATTCCGTATTGGTCACCCCTAGCAATGGTTAAAGAAGTTGTTGCATACCTCCCTCTCTCGGTAAATTTCACCCATTATCCTTCCTTTGTTTCTTGAGTTGCATTGTTGCCCTTGCAACCTTGTTTCCCCAATTGGTTCTTTTTTGAGTGGGTTTAATAACATTTTAATATATTTTTATGTTATATTTAATAATAATATGTGTTATGGGTGTTAATTTTTTATTTAATCCTTTAGGATCTTAGGGATGATGATTTTTGTGCTTTTTGTCTACTCTTGGATTTAGGTAATCCAATCACTCGTAAGATGGTATAAATTATATGCAAGCATGTTAGAATTGTTTATATTTAGACTCATGCTAGGGTTTTATGTTTTTCAAGTAATATGACATGTAAGATAAAGTGCTAACATGCTAAATAGTACAAATGATTGTTGTTAAGTTATGTGTGTGAGTAATATGTTACTCAATTTACGTATGCTATATAGGGTTTTGTTAGGGTTTGTAAACTTGTAACAATATGATTTAAATGCCATGATGAATATCTCATGACCATTATTGCATGGTATCTAGGGTTGTTGTAAATAGCATAACTCATGCACGCATGATTAGGGTTAGAGTATGATAATTGCTATTCGCATGTTCTACGGTTAGAAATATTTCTTTACTTGAACTATGTTGTTAATTGTCCAATTAAATATCATATCATGCTATGAAATGTATGTATTTTAAGACAAATTGGAAACACATGATTAGGATTTTTTGGTCACAACTTACTAACTATATGAAAAGTAAAAAAATATAGTCAACCACTAAATCGCAAAGATTACCTATATAATAAAATATTTTGAATTATTTTATTTTAGCCTTTTAATGGAAATTTTTTCATAATACTATTTTTTATTTTAAAATTTGGATAATAGTGGTGAAATTAGGGTTTATAGGGTATTTTGGTAATTTTTGACCTATGCATCTTTTATGAATAATTGGACATTAGGTTAACCTTGGTATTGACTTTAAACTTAGACATATACTGATGAGCATAGGGTTTACCTTAATAATTGAAAATAAAGAGAAAAAGATGGTTTAAGTATGGAAATGGAAAATTTTGTGTAGAATATAACATGTTTGATCACCTTATAAAATATTAACACTTAAAGTGAAAGACTTTGAGTTAGGAATGGTTGCTCTCTAGGATTAGCTACCTTAGAGATAAGGTGTAGCCCTCATTGATGCTGGTTCTCTAGTGTTCCATTGTGCTCTATTAAGGCCCTAGTCTACTCTCTAGGTGATCTGACATAGTGTTTAATGTTTGTTTGTGTGTAACGTTCCAAGCACTCTCAAAATAATCCCATCTAAAAAGTGTGAAACAAATCCTTAGATATGTCAAAGGAACTAGAAATCATGCTTATGGTATCTTAAATGATCTAACTTTAAACTTTATGGATATTGTGATGGTAATTTTGTAGGTTATTTAGTTGACAGGAAGCGCACTTATGGCATGGTAACATTTCTTGGATGATGTTTGATATCTTGGTACTCTAAGAAATAAAACTCAATTGCACTCTCAACTACTAAAGCTGAACATCTTTCACCCATTGAATGTTCTGCTCAGTTACTATGGATTAAGCAACAATTGTATGATTATGGTGTTTAACAAAATTGTATTCTAATCATGTGTGATAAGACTAATGCTATTAACATTGCAAAGAATTTGGTGCAACACTCAAGGACAAAACACATAAATATTAGGCATCATTTTTTAAGAGACAATATTGAAAAGGAATTAATTAAAAGGTGTTTTTGTGATACTAAATTTTAAATTGTGAATATCTTAACTAAGCCTTTGAGTCAAGACTAATTTCTGAAACTCATATTGAAACTAGGGATGATCAAGATTCACTAAGGAGGCTAAGTTCCTTTGAAACCTAATAACTAGATAGAGAAGGTATGCCTTATAGTGATTATGCATCTTTATGATTTAAGTCAATATTAAGCCTCGCAACAACATAAGATGCGCATGCAAAAAATATTCTTATGTGACTCATTCATTATGCATAATATTTTCCTTATAAAAACTAGTATCCATACTGAGAGAAACTAAATGAAAAAATCAGTAGAGTTTCCAAAGAACTTGTTGATAGTATAATGTAATTTTTAAAATTCTTTTTACCATTATTGTTTAAGTGTAAATACAAATTACCATTTTATCATTTGTTTTTTCTTGATAGTTATGCCAAAATTATTTGATAACGTTATCAAGATTATTGCAGAGTAACTATTGTTCATTATATACATGTGTGTGTGTGTGTATGATATTGTAGTTTCCCTCCATGAATCCATTCATTATTGAAATCAAATTCTCATACTTTCTCTACATAAAATCTTCCTCAACCTAACTAGCTAAATCTCTCATAACAATCTTCTTTATGCAGTTATGTTCAAATTAAACGGCTACCAAAACCTCAAAGAAACCCAATTTTGGAATTGTTGAACCAAAGGTTGAATAAAATATAGTGACAAAATAAAAAACCTATAATTTTTTTTTAATAAAGTAGCTCACAAGTCCTCAAGAGTCCAAGGAACTTCTATATAAGTAGTCTCAAAGCCAAAGACTGTGAAAATAAAGGTTGATGATACAATACAAGCTGAAGAAAATGGTTCTTCAAAGTAGAGTAAGGTGGAGCTAGGTGTGACTTTAGAAAAGAATTAAAGGTGGAGAAGACAAAAGAAAAAAAAAACAAAAGGAGAGAAGTCATAAGAGAGAGATGGAGGGTGAAATAAAGATGTGGGAAAATGAAAAGGAAGTGAAGGAGGATGAAAATGAGAAGGTTGAAGTAAATGACATTAGGTCTCACGGGAAAAATTAGTTGAACAAAATTCTCCCCTGAAGTCTGGTAAGAAGTAGCTAGTGACAAAATAAGAAAGGATAGGTATCCGAGTGGAAACAAAATAAAAGGAATTGATAGAGGTTATGGAATAGACAATAGAGGCTAAAGAAACTGCAAAAAAAAAATTTGGTTTCTAATATGGTTGGGGAAAGTCAAAAGAAAGGAACTAAGAGTGAAGAATCCTCAAAGGAGGATGAGAAAAAGGGAGGATTCTATGGGAGAGGATTCCCAATTTGTGGTGAAGAAAATTAGGAAGGAATTGATTATGTTGAAGAGTAAGAGGAAGAAAGTGAAAGTAGTGAATCAAATAATGGGTCTGAATTTAACGAATCATAGGAGGATAAGTTTACCGAAAAGAGTGAAGAGGAAAGTGTGTTTTTTAAGGCAAGAAGGATATTTATAGGATCTTTTGAAGGTTGGATACTATAAGAAAGAATGTGTAACAGTGATGAAGGAACTTAAGGAAGGGATAGAGTGGCCAAAGAAGGAGGAAATTTCATATGAGGAAGCTGGCATTACGATGATGGAAAGAGATCTATCTAAGAGACGAATCTCTCTAACAAAAATCTTTCCAACAAATTAGATATTCTCTCATACCTTTTAGGTGTATGTGGTGATTAGAGAATAGAATTAAGAAGTCTTTTTTGACTATTTGGGTATCGTTTACCCAAAAGATCTTACATAGTTTTACTCTAAGCTTACATGGTAGAAATGGCTTATTGAGTATACAGTGAATGGAGCCCTTATCAAGTTCAGAGTGAAGGAATTGGGAGTAATATTAGGTGTGTTGAGCAAGGGATTTTTCAACCTAGTGAAGAAAAAGTGGCCAACCATAGGAGGAACCAAACCATTGGAGATAACTAGGAAGTTCTCATTCAAGGAAACTGATAAGGCTACAAAAAAAAAAATAAAGAATGATGAATTGAGTCATCTAGACAAAATTCTACATGTTATATCCTACCGAAATATACTTCTTTGAGGGTAATGATGGAATGAGGCCAACTTTGTGGATCTGAGTCTTATTTATTTAATGTTGAAATGGAAGGTCATTAATATTCTAAGGTTGATGGTTAAGCATATGCAACAAGTTGATGAACATGCAATTCACATATGACCCTACAGGTTGTGGATTACAAAAGTTTTTAAGAATTTAAAGATTGGGCTTATAGAAAAATCAAAGATTCTGGGAGTGGACGATCATTTTAACAAAACTATGATAAAAACGATGGGTATGGAGCTTATTGATGGAAGTCTATTAAGGAAAGAGGATGATAAGATATTTAGAAAGAAGAGGAAGGTCAAAGTTGTGAAGGAATCTAATGAGTCATAAGGATCTAACATTGGTATATTGTACCATGGAATTGGTGACATTGGGACTGGTAATGCTAAAACCAAAACCCTATTGTCTAGTATACTCATAAACGAACTAATATTGTGAAGCGACTAGTGCATTTTCAAACCATGGTTGATAAATTGGTGGAACTCTCTAGCACTTGACATGCAAACCTAATGAAGAAGTTCATTCCACATCTTTTCCTAAATTTGTTTATTTTTTTAATCAATTGTTAGGATTTCAAGTCCTAGTTTTTTCTTTTCAAAATCCAATCTTCCTAAGTTTATAATAAGAAAGTTTAAATTTAAATTTGATTGTGCATACTCTTCAAATTTAATCTATAATATCATCTATTCTTTCTCTATATCAGTTTCTATTTTTAATAATCTTAGTAGCAAGATAAGTAAGCATAGAACCCAAATTTATACGCCAATTGAACATGAGCTAACTGTTGCATAGTTTCATGTCTATTGATTTAAATATTGGTTAGTTAGGTTAATTTGTCATTCTTATATTGGATTACTATCTTAGTAACCTTTTTAATGATGACAACGGGGGAAGAGGGATGATAAAACCTCAACTAATATAAATATGAATTGGTATGATATGAAGGAACTCTACAAATTTAGTATTTTCCTTAGAATTAGTTGTGTTAACTTCTAAGTATTATATGTCTATTTGGAATGAATGCTATATTGAGTTGTAGTTGGTAAATTTTAGATAGAAAAGAAACTATGATTGCAAGTGGCTACATGCTTTAAGAAAGAACTTTCATTGATATTAGATACTGTAATATTCTTACTGATATTATTGAGTATTTGCATAAAGATTCGTTAACGATGACTATTTTTACATGAGTTCTACTTATGAATCATATAGTGATAGGTTGGAAGAAACTGAGTAATAGTTTTTCTGCCATATTCGTACTTTGAAAAGCATCATTTACTTATCATCATAAAAAATGATGAATTTTTTGAGTTCTTTGGTTTGATGCCAATAAACAAATGAAGATGTTATGTTCCTATACTTAATTTTACACGTTATAAATTAACAGAGTAAAGTAGATTGAAGGTATAAGATGAGGAACTAAGCAAAAGAACTAAAAAGTATGAAGATCTTGAAGCTTGGAAGAGGATCTAAGTTTTAGGAATTTGTGTAATGTAATGAAGTACTTTTAAGGAATTATACAACACTAAGAAAAAAAATTTCAAATTGTTTTGAGCTTTGAATATTTGGAGAAAAACTGAGTTGAGTTTCATTTTGAGTTCCTTGTCTACTTATAACATAAGAAATTTGAAAAAATATTTTTCTTATATTTAAGCTCAATTTAAATCAAATTTAAATGAAAATCATTTTTAATAGATTCTCACAAATTTTTTTTATTTATATACAATATATTTGTTTTCTTTTTAAATGGATAATTAATCGATCAAAGTTAGTTTTAATTGAAAAAAGAAGAAGAAGTTCTCGTGCCAAATTGGATTTCTAAGTTTATCTTATGGATTATTCATGGCAAATTAGGTTTGGTCATAGCTATATTTGGTTATCTGAGTGGTTTTGCTTTAGTAAATATTTTTGGTTGACTCGATTAATAGATTTTTTGCAAAAAAAATACTCAAAGTTTTATGAGATTTTTGTTTAGTGTTTTCAGGATTTGACATGATATTTTTTGTTATTTAAGCACATCTCTTTTACATAAATAGCGATAGGTTTTTTTTAGATGAGTTGAAGAGACCATCAAGAGTTTATATTTTATCATATAAAGATTTTAAGGAGTTATAGTATTTTGATATACAAGTTTTGCTAAAATTGATTCTTTTTTTTTCACAATGTTTTTATTGAGTTTCTTCTTAGAGTTTCTCTATTATCTTCCTATATTTCAAATAGTAATTTTGTTACTGATCACTGATGGGGAGATCACTAGAAAACTAGAGTTGTTGAGTTTGTCCACAACTTGAGTAAGATGAATTGGCTTCTAGAGTTAAAAGTGTGCTCTAACTTAGAGTTTAGGTTTTGAGTATTTGAGAGTTCATGCATGAAAATATTTGTACTATCTATTCCTACTTATAGTGAGAAATAAGAGTTATGAGGATCATGTATGCATGCTACTTGAGAGAGAAGTATCTCATTAGTAAAGGAATCCCACAATATTTGGTGTTGCTCTCTTTATTGTTTTCTATATACATAATAGTTACTTTCAACATAGGTGACTAAATATTTCATAATCTATTTCATATACAACTATCTAAGGAGAAACTAAGCATTGAGTTTCTTCATCTTAAAAAGGAAGTTAAAAGTTAAATATTGACATTTTAATTGATTTTGAAAAAGTTTGAACGTTCAATTCACTCCCTACTCTTAAGTATTTTCCATATTATTTTAATGCTCTAAATCTACACGCACACACACATACATAACCATTCCTTATGGTGAAAATTGATAGCAGTCAACCCTCATTTTACATTCATATCATTCAAAACCCTAATTTTTGATTCAGTCAATTAGAAGTCAACCAAACTTTACCTTCAATCAACCGGCCAACAATGCTCCAAACCCTATCGTATAGGGCCTGAGACAGTCAGCTAAAGCTAGATGATTTTCACCATTCTTGATTTTTTTCTTCTAAATTCAAATCAACTCCTATGCCTGATATTTTTATATATTTGGGTTCCTAACTTAATTCCTTACCTTTTATTATTTTTTCATCATTTATAGGAATTATTTGAATATTTTTTCCATTTATTACTTTCTTCGAAATGAGGGCTTTGAAGTTCTAATATCCTTATACCCAATGATCATATTTCACTCGGTCATTTCTCATTCAAATAAAAATATAACCACAACCATCTCCATCACCATCCACTAACTCTCATGTACTATCTCACCCATGATAGCCATTTTTGTCACTATTATTACTTACAAACAACCTCACATATAATTCTCTCTCTCTATCCTTCCCATTTTTGATAGCTATAAGAGGTTGTTCCCTTTGATTGATCATTTTCACACTTAGCTAATTCTCTACCTTTAAATTTTGTTCTCTCCTCTCTCTTCTCATCTTGTATTTCATTATAGTTGTTCTTAGGCCTTTTCCCTTATGATTGACACCTCTCTCCCCTTTTTATCCAAATTTTTTTTTCCGATGTAAACCTTTAAAATATTTAAAATTAACCCTTTAGTGATTATTATAAGCTAAAAATAGTTAATTTCATAGATTAGTGAAGCTTTGAAAAAGCTTGTTCCAAAACTATTTTCAAAATCCTGGAATTTTTTCACTTTTTTTATTTTTTTTCTTCTCTTATAATCCTTACTACTCTCTTTTACTAATTTCTATTTTTATTATTTTATAGAATCTAAGGGTGGAAGAAGGAGTCTAGAAGTATTTTATGCATAGATAGTGAAGTAGCTTTGATATAAAATATATATCTCTAGAGTAGGCTTGTTTGTGTTCGTGTGTTGCTTTGCATGAGTTTTTTTTTTAATTTTATTTATGTTAGGAATCATGTGTATGTTTTTGCTTTTATTTATATCCATGTTTTAAACAATAAAATACATGATTTTATAAATTTTATAAATTTTATAATTTTATGAGAAGTTGCTATATTTTGTGTCTTGCTAAGCTTTTCCATAAAATCCTAAGCATGATAATATATTATGTTATAATTTTAAGTATATGATTGAGTAGATTGAATAATTTCTAAGTATGATGATTGCTGTAACATGGTGAGATCTTAAGATTTGGAGATTTTAGGCCTCGGGGAGGTCTCGGCCATGTGACATTTGAGGTGTTGTGGATTGTTTTACTTTTATAAATTATATTTTTAGGTTGATAATAATATAAATAGGGTTGTGTAAAATTGGTAAGATTTGGAGACTTGTAGAATTTTGGTAAACTTTAAGGGGAATGTTAGCTTGAAGGGAAAAATGAACTTATTGTGAGTTTTTTTTTGTGAAGAAAATAAGTATGTCATTGCGTTCATTGAGGTTTTTAGAATAAATTTAATATATAATATATTAAGTTTCAAATGGGGATGACTTAAGTTATGAAAATAATAAAATTAGAGATGTTTAAGTGTACTAAGGGAATTTTGGTTTTTTTAGGTCGAGTCTAAACTTTTGGTGTTGTATAAGTATTTTATGGAACAGATATGATAATCATGATTTTTGAATTAGCTTGATAAAATATGAATAACATAAGGTATGAATTTATAAGAAAAGGGATTAAATTAGGAATAATCACCAAAAGAGTAGCATTGGTATTTTATATCCAAAAACTTAGATTTGAGGTATGATTTTTGGAAATGATGTTTTTAATAAAAATTTAGGTTAGTGAATTAAATTTGGTGAGTTAGAAAGCCTTATGAATGAAGTTGCGGTGTTCTTATTAAATTAGGGTTTATAAGGGTACTATGGTGTTTTACTTTGTGAAATATTATTTTATGTAATTAATAAGGGTTATTGTGTCTTGCCTTTACTCCTTTGTAGCATGTTCAATATTTTTTAGTGATCCACTTTAAGTTTAGGGTATTATCAATTGAGGGAATAAATTCATGATAATCGGATATCTTGATAGGAAGTTTATTTCATAATTAACCAAAGATAATAAAAGTGGAAGTATTATGTCTTTAGTAACTTAGGTAATGCTTTTTTTTATGTGTTAGCATTAGTTGAGGTGTTAATAAAACAATAATACTTAAAGTGGAAGAATACATGAGTTAAGACCAAGTACTTTGAAATTATTTGAAATAATTGTGTGGTCCAAATGGAACTAGAGGACATTAGTCTACTCTATTTGACTAATCCAATGGCTTATAGGTGTATATTTAAGGATTAGAGGTTTACTAGTGATTCAGAAATGTTTTACCTTGGATGTGAAGGTATTAGTGAGATTGAATACCTTTCATCCATGTGCAGGGAAAAGGGGAGTGTCTTGTTACAATTGGTTCCTTAACTTCAATGTGTTGATGAAATGGGTTCATTGATCGCCTAATTACAAATAGTTAATATGGTTGCATGTCAAGTAGTTTTCAATCATAAGTAGGTTGCATGTGTAATATCATCTTATGGGGACTTTTCTATGGTGCATGCCTTACCTTATAGATATATACTTGTTACCTTACTCAATACGCAAGTATTAATCATCCTTTTCATAGATGTTGCTTAATCTGATAAGTAGACGACCCTATTATTGAAATCTAAGTTTTTTATACCTGTCTCAAAGACTTTGTATACTTTAATGCATTTCCTTGGGAGAAGTGACTACTTTTGTTGGGTAAGACATAGTCTTAGTTACCCAATAGTTAGTATTTTTGTCAGGACATCTTATGAACTCTTAGATATATGGTTTCCTTTTGTTATATTTTAAATAGTATTTACCGCAGAATTACGATGATTGAATGGATCTAAATCAAAATCATAATTAACAAGATGATGAATAATTGATAATTCAATCATAAAACAGAATAATTGAGGGGAAAAAGTAGATATCTTGATTTGTGCTCTTTTGTAATTACTGGATGATTAAACAAATGAATTGATCAATTACACAAACCTATAATTCTCTTTTAGTGGATAATTCTATGGAGAAGAAGAAGAATTCGGGTCATATGACTTAACGGATAGGTTTTTTTTATCTATCTTTTATAATAGAAAAAAATCCTATGGGGCAAAACACGAGACCCCAATGTTAATTTCCTTACTCTTAGCTTTTTGCGCAAAAATACATCAAAGCATTTTGTGAGAAACACACGGTCTGTGTTAATAAACACAAGACTTCCATATTTCTCATATAAATCACATATTAATCTCAAAATTCTCTAACACCTGCACAAACCAACATAATGGTATGTTGTGCATCAAATACCCAATCAAAACTCATAATTCTCTACCTTAACACAGTATTTGTGACCTATGATATGTAAAGACCTCTACAAAACCCCCCCGAGCCCAATAAAGGGTCTCATGGCCTATAAAAACCGATCAAGTCCGAGTAACACTTGAACTTACCTACAATTCATGACTTTGTTATCATATCGGTCAAATTATCTAAAGTACCCATTTTATCCAACACAACTTTGCCTACAACAATAATACCTCAGATAAAGTGACACCTGATGTCAATGTGCTTTGTTTGATGATAGAAAGAATTATAATTCTTCACCAAACATATAGCACTCCAGCTATCTCCTCAAACAACTAGAGCACCATAACCAAACCCCAACTCGTGTACTAAACCACTAAGCCAGAAAAATTCCTAAAAGCCTTTTTCATAGCCATATACTCTACCTCAATAGTGGACAAAGCCATCATATCTTGTAATAATCTTGTGTAATTATAGGATAATTAGACACATTAATTAATAAGTTACATAAATCTATAATAATCTTTTAATGGAGAAGAAGAAGTTGGATTGCATGACTTGATGTATGAAGTTCTCTCATATCTCTTTTATACCAGAAAAAAAAACCCTACAAGAAAAAATAGTATGTTTCATAAATAAAGGAAAATATGGTATGTGCTTAGAAAACATAGAACCCTTGTATTAATTTCCTTACTCTTGAGTTGTTGTGTAAAAAAACATAAAAAACATTATGTGAGAAAACACAGATTGTGTTAATAAATAAAGTATGTGTTAATAAACACAAGACCCTCATATATCTCACACAAATCACATATTAATCTCAAACTTCTCCAACACATTCATGAGCCAGTACAATATTATGCTATGCATCAAATACCTAGTTAAAACTCACAGTATTGTACTTTGATTTTATCTCCAAAAATATAATCTATGTTTATGAAATTTCACTTATTCTCTTGTTATCTCATTTAAACTTGTTAATGGTTTTCATTGTACTCCATATGACAATGGTATGGGAATCAAACTCGTATTATGTATGATGGTAATACCTAATTATATTATGATTAACTTTTGTAAGAATTAAAAATTTTCAATAATAAATTTTAGGGTATTACAGTTTTCTCTACCGATTTAGTTTCCATCAACTATGGAACTTAGTTTCCTAACTTGACATAGAATTACACCATAAATATAAAAATACTATCATATTTTTTTTATATACATTCAAATACTATAGTTTCCTTATTCTTAAGTTACTTATAGTAATTTTCTTCACCTACTTATGGCAATTTTCATTACCTATTGATGGTTATTTTCCAACTTGAAATATAAATATACAATATTTATAAAAATATGACGGTATATGTTTCTAACACTTAAATAATATAGTTTCTTAAGTTTTTTATAGTAAATTTTACTAGAGTAGAATATAATATAATATATATGAGTATATAATTTAATTGAAAAGTTATGATAACTTGAATGAAGAGTCATAAACTTTGAAAAAAGACATAACTTTTCATTGTAATTCTTCAACTAACCCAAAAATTTAGAAATTAATTAATTTAATTAAAAAGTTATGATGACTCGAACGAAGAGTCATGAATTTTGAAAAGGAACATACCGCTTCATTATAACTCTTCAAATAATCCATAATCTTGGGAATTGATTAATGTAATTGAAGAGTTATGTTAATTCAAATGAAGAGTCGTGAACTTTAAAAAAAGATATACTTCTTCATTGTAACTCTTAAACTAGTATAAATATCCCATAGGATAAAAAAAATATAAATTTTGAGATATTCTATTGAAGCCTATTGATACAATTATTGAGAGTCTCGTGTAAATGATTTATCGTATCTTGGAAGTAAATTATTACAACAAATAATATTACCTTTGAGATAGAGTCTTACTTACGGTCTTATTTTATCAAATTATTTAATAATCTTTCTATTCATTAAAAGTAGCTTTCATTATCTCTTGCGTAAAGTTTCTTTAACCATAGTAGAATTTTAATCTTAACCATTTATTTTTATCTAACGGTTCAAATTTAAAAAAAAAAGTTCTCAGAAAATATAAATATAATTTTCTTTCGATATTTTAGTATATAGCTCACTATCGTGGTTATACTTTAATGAACATTTGAAAAGGTAATGGGACTACGCGATCATAACAGTCGGTGAAGAGGCATGACCGATTCCCCATGTGACCATATATTATATTCAATAGGTAATCCCTGGCAATTATATTATACGCATGATCTACTAGTTCTACACATTGCACATGCATGCTCTCCATCGCAACCAAAACTGACCAGGCCAAGAGCTTTGGACACTTCCTAAATCAACCATGCTCTTTCCGTCTTTCGCAATCAAAAGGTATGCAGCTGGAGCTGAAGTTCGAACAAAGGCAAATCAGATACGTACGTACGTACGTACTTACGTATGTATAAATGATAAGCAAACTTGAAGACAGACCGCTGGCATAGGCTAAAATGATAATTGGTATCAGATCCCTAACTTATGTAGATGATATTTTCTATCTCTAACACAATAGAATGAATCTCTGAATTAAAATACCCAAGAAAAAAACAAAGAATCATCCTTCAGGAAAAAGAAAAAGAAAAAGAAAAACTCAAAGTCATCTTTTATCTGTTTTCCTTAAGATACAATTATGGATCGTATCTCTTTTTGACCTCGTAAACTTAGTAGATAAGATGACTATTCTCTGACGTCTTAGTATACTTATTATATGTAAATTCATATACATATATGGTCGAATCTTTCAAAAAAAAAAAACATATTTGAAAATCTCTTCCTTAGATAATTCTCGGGTAAATAGTACAGCTTAATTAAAAGTCGTAGCATAAATCAGTCATAAATTTGCATAGACAGCTTCACTTTTAGTTTCGTAAAGTTTCACTGAAATTCTAACTTCATAAATTTTTCCCAATGATATTTAATTACGTTGTCCGGTTTGTATATTCCCCTATCCATTTCTGCCTTCACGTCCATTAGTCCAACTAGATTTGTACCTATAAGCATAGGGTGTTTGGGTATATGAATATTTTTAGTTATATTTAATATTTGATTAAAAAAACCATTTAGAATAAATAAATATTATATAATTAGTTAATGAGGGGACATGAATTGTAAACATATTAAAATAAAATATGAATACATGAGGAATGACTATTCAACTATATTTTATTATTATAACTTTTCAAATACTTCTTCAACTACAACATTCGCAATTGAAATACTTTTAACAACATTGTTGTCGTATACAATAATTTTCAAACATATACGATTTATCACTCGAGAGATAACAACATTATAAAATGATTGTCCTTGACTTTTGTTGATTATCATTGTATATAATACAATCAATGGAAATTGCCTTCAATTGAAATTGAAAGTTAGCATTGGATCATATGGCATTAATGACGTTCTTGCTAACAATACTCATTTGCTAGAATTATTTCTCCACCTAAGATATTTGCTTCCAATACATGATCTCCAAGCCTTTTCATTACCATCCTAGTATCTTTGCATAACCCAATTGAATGATCAATATTCCTCAATAACATAACAGGTGTACCGATCTTCAAATTTAATACATAATTTGGGACACTAGAACACTTGGACAATTTAGAAATTCTAAAGTGTGTAGATCTTGTAACAAATCATTATTTGAATCAGATCTACATGTTGTATATGAACTCAAATATATTTTATCTTCAACGGAGTTAAATGACAGCATATTTTCATTAATAAACTCTACAATATCAAGAGTTGGTACTAGGATAAATTTTCCCTCAAAATAAGCAT